>VXBW01001212.1:219621-242391 GCA_013400375.1 Thinocorus orbignyianus
TAAGTGTATAAATATCTGAGCTATCTGAATAAACGCTGGAGCTTGCTTTATCACTCATTGAGTCGGCCGCATGTCTTCCCGGGCCCCTCCCGACAGGTGAAGGCTTGGGAGTTGGTCTCTTCTCCTAGAGAACAGGCGATGGGACAAGCACAAACTGTCTCAAGTTGTTCCTGGAGATGTTTAGGGTGGTTATTAAGGAAAATTCCTTCACTGAAAGAGTTGCCAAGCATTGGAACAGGCTGCTCAGGGAACTAGTGGTTCCACCATCCCTGAAGCTATTTGAGAGGTGGGTAGATGTGGCTCTGAGGGACATGGGTTAGTGGTGGACTTGGCAGTGCTAAATTTGTGGTTGGACTCAATGATCTCAAAGGTCTTTTCTAATCTAAATGATCCTGTTATTCCCTGATTCTCTCAGCCTGGTGAGTCTGCAGCAGGACACAACCCCTGCACTCCCAGGCACATCTCAGACTGCCCCTCCAGGGCTCGACCAGCACGGGCACCCAGCCCCACCAGAGCAGGGTCCAGGAGGCGGCCAATGTCCACAACCCACTGTGCAGCTCCAACTAGTGTGAAAGCCATGGTGCTGAGAGGGTAGGAGAGGGCAAGCATGGCCAAGCATTGCCCCATGCCTGGTGCTTGTCATACTGGGGATGGCTGCTGCATACAAGGGCTGGTCCTACCATGGGGACACTACCAGGAAGGACGGCATTGAGGAGAAACTGGTGACTGGCTTCTCCCAGCACAGGGAGGATGGGGAGACACTGAGAGGGGCTGAGCTCTGGTCCTGTGACCTCCACACAGAGAAACTCTCTCAGAGCCCCGCAACCCGTCTGCCTCCACGACCAGAGGGAGGGACAGCCCCGGTCCCCATGGGGTGCCAGGCACCACCGGGGAGCCCCTGCCCTGCAGACACAGGGTGGGTACCATTCAGAGATGGATGGATACAGATGTTACCGTAGCAACAGGGATGTAGGGCTCCTGGGCTGGCTGCACAGCAGAACCGAACTGAAACCACCCCATGGCAAGAGGAGGTTGATGGAGGGAGGACAAAGCCAAGGACTCTGAAATCAGAAATTGGGGCAGCAATGAATGAGCAATCATTCCCTGCTGCTCCTGTGCGGTTTCAGTGTCAACACCTTCCCCCTCATCCTATGGCTCCCCTTCCTGATCCAGAGTCCCTCCCCAGCTTTCCTGGAGCCCCTTTAAGTACTGGAAGGTGCTCCAAGGTCTCCCCAGAGCCGTTCCTTCTCCAGACATTATATGGAGAAGAGGAGGCTCCAGGGAGACATTGTAACACCTACCAGTACTTGAAGACAGCCTACAGGAGGGATGGGGAGGGACTCTTCATGAGGGAGTGGAGCCATAGGATGAGGGGAAATGGTTTAAAAACTGAAGGAGGGGAGATTGAGATGAGATCTGGGAAGAACTTCTTTGCTGTGAGGGTGGTGAGAGCCTGGCCCAGGTTCCCCAGAGAAGCTGTGGCTGCCCCATCCCTGGAGGGGTTCAATGCCAGGTTGGAGGGGGCTTGGATGGACTGGGTCTGGTGGGAGGTGTCCCTGTCCAGGGCAGAGGGTGGCACTCGGTGGGCTTTAAGGTCCTTTTCAACCCAAACTATGCTATGATTAAATGCTGAGAGTCACTGTCCTTGCTGCAGAGCCTGGACAGGTACAGGAGAGTCCAAAGGCCATGGAGGACACTTACTGCCGAGAGCTGGAATCTATGGGCTGCAAGAGCCTGGGTGCACTTTTGACTGGATGGCACATTTCACAGCTGACAGAGCCAAGAGCTCCAGGCAGTGTTCAAACAATAGCTGAAGTTCTGTGTGGTGACACATGGTGGGTGTCTGGGCCAAATCCAGAAGCTCTGGGTTGGCTTTAAAGCAGTCCTTTCCTCACAGCATCTTCCCACAAGGAAAGCCCTGGGGGTAGCGAGCACAGGTCACCCTTGGGTAACAGCCTCCAGGCCCCGCTCTAAAAAAGTACTCCATTATTTGCTTGTTGGCATTTCCCTGCTCTTCAAACCTCAGATCTCTCCTTGGGTTTCAGTGCTGCTCAAGCCAGCTGATACAGGTAGACACCAGTCTGTCATTGCTCCAGCGTGACCAAGGGCGTTTACTCTCTGTCCTGTCCACAACCATCATGGGGAAAAGCAGCTCCATGTTCTCCTGGTCAAACACAGCAGGTAAAGGCCACCACTGCAGGGCTGCTGGGCAGCTAAATCTGCTGGTGATTTCTTTCTTCAGCTGGATGTCATCACTAAGGTCTGGTGCAGGATGTGGGCAGCAATGTGGTGGGGACAGGCTGTCCATGAAGGCAGGATCTGTGCATGGGGAGGACAGCATACAGGGCATATACACGGAAGGAAATACAACAAGAAGGTGCCTTAAATACTCAGGAAAAACTTCAGAGATCTGTGGTTTGAAGCCAATTGAGGTGCCAAATGCTGATTTTCTATTCGTTGTCTGTAGAGCCATTCAGAACCCAGATGGTGTCTCTGAAGCACCCTCTGGAGAAGGTGCCATCAGGTGGCTGTGACCCCTCCTGAAGCAGGGCTATCACAGTGGCCTGTCATTGCTGACATGTCCTGCAGAGGGAAGGCACTGCCCCTAAAGCCAGGCTTGCCAGGCACCTTCCAATCTAAAATTTTTAATTATTGTCATGTGGAACATTCCCAGGTGTCTGAGTCTGGCTGAATTATTAGAAAAGCTCCAGGGAAGAAGAAACAAAAAGATTCCACTGTTTTCAAAAGCCAGAGGTGAGGGAAAAGTTTGTTGTTTCTTTTAGAGAAACAAAAGTCTTACAGCAAACTGAGGGGCAGTGTTTCATCATCACAGCCTGCTGCCTCCAGATTTTTGAATACAGGAGTGTAACTTGCCAGGTGTGCTTTCCTGACGTCTGAGGTTTGCCTTCCACATTAGGCATGAAAATTCTCTTTGGAGATCCCAGCTGAGGGAATGGCTTGAAGGCACCAAGCATTTTTTTACTCCAGTGAAGAAAAAAAAACAAGTGAGGAGGTGACAGCGATCTTCCAACATCTAATTATTCCTTCAAGGCCACTGGGAAACATAAAACATCATCAGCTTCATTTCAAGCAAAAAAAAAGTTTATGTTATGAAAACGGCAGGACTGTAATGATGGCCGGGGACCAGGCCACCTCCCAGAATTCCAGCATCTCCTTTACTGGGACTTTCCTAAAACCGAGTTAGGTTAACATTGTTCAAGGGCAGTCAAAATATACTTAATGCAAGAGCACGGCAGGGACCAGAGTAGGTGGTGTAAATCTCTCTGGCTCTGTACTCCTGCAATAAGCCATGTCCCACCCTGCTCGGGGGGACTCAACTGTTACTCTTAATTTCTCTGGTTTGGGAAAAGGAAGAGGAAAGTTGTAGAATCACAGAACAGTTTGGGTTGGAAGGGACCTTAAAACCCATCCAGAGAGGACAAGAGAAAATGGGCATAAATTTGTACATATGAAGCTCCATCGAAGCATGAGGAGAAACTTCTTCACTGTGAGGGTGGCAGAGCCCTGGCAGAGGCTGCCCAGAGAGGTGGTGGAGTCTCTGTTTCTGGAGACATTAAAAACCCACCTGGACAAGTTCCTGTGGGACCTACTCTAGGAGGACCTGCTTTGGCAGGGGGTTGGACCAGATGATCTCCAAAGGTCCCTTCCAACCCCATATCATTCTGTGATTCTGTGATCCAGTCCTGACCCCTGCCCTGGGCAGGGACACCTTCCACCAGACCCAGTCCCTCCAAGCTCCCTCCAACTTGGCCTTGAAGCTCTCCAGGGATGGGGCAGCCACAGTTTCTCCGGACAGCCTGGGCCAGAGTCTCACCACTCTCCCAGCAAAGACGTTCTTCCCCACATCTCATCTCAATCTCTCCTCTTCAGTTTAAAACCTTTCCCCCTCATCCTACGGCTCCTTTCCATGATCCAGAGTCCATTCTCAGCTTTCCTGGAGCCCCTTTAGGGACTGGAAGAGGCTCCAAGGTCTCCCTTGTCCAGGCAGTTGATCAGTTTTGCTTACCTATAACCACCTGCTGCTGGCACTTACCCACTTCTTCAGTGCCTTGAGGCACTCTCCTTCAATATCCTTGATTTCTCCCCCCCCTAAGTTTCTTTAAGTCATCACCTCTCCCTAGCAACCTGCTCTAGGGAGAGGTGTCCCTGCACATGGCAGGGGGGTTGGAACTTGATGATCTTTAAAGTCCCTTCCAACTCTAACCATTCTATGATTCTATGATCAATCCTTCTTTTTTGGCAATAGCGGATTCATTTACCCTCCCTGAACTTCTGATAACATTTCTGGGAATCCATCTGCCCATGACAAGTATTGTTTTGGCCCTCTCCAAAGACACAAGCCAAGAAAAAAACTCTCTCCCTTTCTTTCACATCAATTGTCTGTTGCCTCAAAGGAAAGCAGTCCTTTGAAGAGGCATTTTATCCTGCAACTGCCACACTGTCCCCCCGAGCTGTCTCCAGTGCATGGCCCTCTAACCGCATCAGCCCCGTGGACGTGGGAGGCCGTGGGCAGCAACACACCAGGGAGTGAGGGACGGCGCTGCTTTATTGCTGTAACAGGACTGAACATTTGCTTCCTGAAAGGAGACACTGAAAATCAGAGTAAGTTGGCAAGAGCTGGGCAGAAACCTCAGGGAGAGCCTGCAGGAGGAGCTCTCTAGACGTCTCTCCTCATCTCTTCTTTGGCAGCATCCGCTGCGTCTTCCAAGGGTGTTGCTTCCCTCCCAGAGGAGCCGTGGGCAGGCGGGACAGCCGGCTTCTTGCTTTTGCGGCTGAGCACTTCCAGGGATTTTTCAAACCTCTCAGATGCCTTCTTCCTCCGCATCATCTTTCTCTCTTCTTCTTTCAAGAACTGCTGCTGTAAGTGCTTGTGGAAACGTTCAGTCTTCTTTTTGACCTCTTCAAAGTGTTTTACCTTTATGAAAGCAAACATTAAGGCCTTGTAACCACTATCATACCCATGAAATACAGAATTCCAAAGTGGTGCTTAAATTTGGGAAGAGAGACATCCTGCTACATCCCTCACCCTTGGAGGTCAAGGTGACCTCCAAGAAAAAAGCTCCAAAATTCATAAGTGTAACTCTAAATATCGGTCTGAAAAAGATTACTGGAATCATCTTGCCTCCTTGGCTATAATTCACTTTATATTATTGCAAGAAGCAGGTCTGGGGGACAGTAGTCACTCTCTTGAATACTTGCATCTGAGACCCACTTTGTCACAACGATAACAAAAAACAGTCAACGACAACGTGGTCACCTGCCTTGGGTGGGCTCTCAATCAGAATCCACTGGGGAAGCTAACAAGCTTGGTGCCATCAAGGTGTTACAGCAGATGCCACATGGGCTTCCATGCTTGTAAGTCTTTCTAGCCCCAAGGGGTTTGCACCCCTGAGGACTCTTAATTGTGAGCAGAAACCTGTCCGTGAGTGTGACACAAACCCAGGGCACACCCGCTGGGACACAAACCAGTAGTCACAGCACAGAGTGCAGCTTGGTTGTTGCTGAGGGCTGATCCTCTGTGCTGCCCCGGGGACATGGAACTCACACATGGTGAATGTTTGCAGGCCAGGAGGGTCTCCTCAGCTCACCCAGGGGTTACCACCAGTCTGGTGAGTCCAGGGAGTAAGGAACACCAAACCCAGGAGAAAGTGCCTCAGCTCTCCCTGGCGAGGCTGTCATCCTTATGATGGCAGGAAGACCTCAGGACCTGTTAGTGTCACCAGTTCATGTCCCAAGCACAGACTGTAGCAAGAGACACTGGGAATCAAAGCCATCAGACATTAATTTCTGATTGGACTTTCTTATTTGAGCAAACCCCAACTATTGAAGCTGAGTAAGCTTTTTTCCCTATTCTTACTGATGACCACTATGGGGCTGCACAGTTCATTGCCAAGACAGGTTCCTTCACCCAGGGCCAGGCCCTGGCAGGACCCTGCAGCTCTGCCAGAAGCAGCCGAAAGGGTGGACTTTGCAGCCCCATGTCCTAAAACTTTGATTTAAACTTGAAAAACTGATGAAATGATGATTCTTGTGGTTCCTGCCCAAAGCGGGATGGCAAAATTCCTTGGGAGACTTGTGGTAGGGTGCTGGGAGACAGTTCAGGTGGCGCTGGCTGGGGACTGAGGACAAAAAGCCTGGTAGGAGCAGGGGGGCAAGCTGAAGGGAACTGCTCAGAGGGTGAAGGCCCAGGTTACGTCTAATGCCACCCTATATCCCAGTTCTGAGCTTATAGACTCAGCCAGGCATCCCATGCATTCCCACGGGAGAGGCTGTCTTACCCACAGGAGATAAACTAATGGACCTGTTACTGCTGGACTCAAAGTGAGATGCACTGAAGCGGGGATCGGGCTGCTAAATGCGGCAAAGCCTTTGCCTGATCCCTGCTGCTGGGAGCTCACATGTTGATGCTTCATCAGCTTCTGGTCGTTTACCCTTGGTCTCCCTAATGGCGTCTCAGTTGAGGTGGAACATCTAATTCACGGTTAGGTCTGTGGCCAGTGATGCCTGTAGCTTATTGTCTCAAAACCCAGTGAACTAGCAGGTAGGATATGGCAGCTGTGTCCTGAGGTCAGGATGGAGGCACAACCACTCTTCTCAAAAGTCCCCCAAGAACCGACAGCTGCCTCCCCTTACCCATTTTATGCCTGCACCCCTGGAGAGAGCCTCAGTGGCTTCTGCTGATCCACCAGGCTGAAGACCTGAGGACTTAAATGATGGTTAAGGACTCTGAGGAACTGACATGAGCATTTGCACAAGAGGTTCTTCTAGCCTCATGTCACCTGTGGCCCTTGCTGCCAGCCTCTTCAGAGGAGGGGGATCTCCCTCCACTTTCCCAAGACATATCCACTTGCAGCCAAACACAGAACAAACCCTTCCCTTTCGCTGGAGGAGTATGAACCCCATCCTGGGGGGAAGTGCTGGGGGGACCTGGAGGGGTGAAGGGGAGTAGATCCATCACCTTCTTCTCCAGGAGCAGCAGGTTATGGCGGCTGGCAAGGCTGGAGGACTCGGCTGGGCAGTTCTTAGACGAATGGCTGTCCATGTCAAGGTCGAGGTCTGCAGGACTGCTCCAGGTGAGAAGGGACTTCGTGTCACACAGAGAGGTGGTGCCATACACCATGGACCTGTCCCCTCAGCCCCAGCCTTTGGGAGGACCCCCACCCCCCACCCCAGTCCCAGGATGGTGAGAAGGTTCCCCAGCCCCCGCCATTGTGAGGGTCCCCCAGCCCCAGGGCAGTGTGAGGACCCCCCATGCCTGCACTGGGGCATGCTGAGCTGATGTCTCTGGGGTGGTGGGAAGAAGGTGAGGTGAGGCCGCACGCCGTCCCGCTCCTCCATGGCCCCTGCCACCCGCTGTTGTGTGTGTGGTGCCGGTTGCCATGGTGGGCCCAGTCCAAACCCACCACCGCTCCCCAACACCCCAGGGGGGCTGGGCAGTGGGGCACAGCAGGGGAAGGGGCTGGGTGTGTTTCTCCATCTATTTCTTGGCACAACCAGCGCACCCTGATGGCGATGGCTCTGGAGCCCTCCCCAGCCATGCCCCTGCATGCTGGATCACCTCCAACCTCCACCCCAATGACACGGTGACCACCAGGAGCTGCTTCCTGTTCACCCACCACATCAGCACCATCATCAGCATCTCCCTGGCGGCGGTGAGCACCCTCTAACCCTCTAACCTGCAAGTCTCAGTGATGGATGCCACCACCATCCACATCTCCAGATGCTTTGACTCCATAGCAGCTAAAATCCACAGCATGGGGACATGCAGGGGCTGGACACTGCTCCACCGTGCTGCCGGGTGAGCAGGTCCCACCACCTGCTTGTCCTACCTCCCGAAGCCCCGTGTCCCTGGCAGGCTCCCACGCCTGGGTCAAGTCCGGCCATCCCAACAACTCCTTCTGGCAGCAGCACCAACACAAATTCTGCGGGGTCAACAGGCTCTGAATGATCATCTCTCTGTCAGGGATGAGGCCCAGTGTTTATGAAGATGAAGTAAGAGTAATGATGCTGCTCCCAGTACAAATGAACTGTTGTGATCTTTTGGCAAGAAATCCAGGGAAAGCCAAGGGCAGTTTTTCCAGATTCATGCCAGAGCGTTGGAAATAGACTCTTCTTCTCCAAGGGGGCTGGAGCATGACGTCTCTGCCGCCAAGAGAGGAGGGGATTTGTTGTGATACAACCAGCAAGTAATGGGGTTTGTTTTGAATAAACTCAACATGGTTAATTTTCACACATCGTTTGTATCAGGGTCCTGACAGTAACTCGGAAACCATCACGTGTTTAGAGGGTGTTGTTTTATTCCAGCACAAACTGTGCCTCTCACAGAGGACAGAAACTAGCTGTGAGTCAGGATATTTGGAGCCTTACCAACGTTTGTTTTTCCTAACTGGGATATGACTTTGGGTTTTGAGAGAGCAGCCCTAAGTTCAGTCATCTGCTGCATTCCAGAAAGGGCAGCAGCAGCACAGAATCCAGTGTCCCCAGTAGGCAGTGACCCAAAGAGGTCCTGCTTTCCGCTATCTCACCCTTTCTCTTTCCCCAGGTGATTCCACCAGCCCTTCTTTCAGAAGGTGCCTTGGCCTCCCTTGGGAGATCTGAGATTATTTGGGTGANTGTCCTGAGGTCAGGATGGAGGGGTCAGGATGGAGGCACAACCACTCTTCTCAACCGACAGCTGCCTCCCCTTACCCATTTTATGCCTGCACCCCTGGAGAGAGCCTCAGTGGCTTCTGCTGATCCACCAGGCTGAAGACCTGAGGACTTAAATGATGGTTAAGGACTCTGAGGAACTGACATGAGCATTTGCACAAGAGGTTCTTCTAGCCTCATGTCACCTGTGGCCCTTGCTGCCAGCCTCTTCAGAGGAGGGGGATCTCCCTCCACTTTCCCAAGACATATCCACTTGCAGCCAAACACAGAACAAACCCTTCCCTTTCGCTGGAGGAGTATGAACCCCATCCTGGGGGGAAGTGCTGGGGGGACCTGGAGGGGTGAAGGGGAGTAGATCCATCACCTTCTTCTCCAGGAGCAGCAGGTTATGGCGGCTGGCAAGGCTGGAGGACTCGGCTGGGCAGTTCTTAGACGAATGGCTGTCCATGTCAAGGTCGAGGTCTGCAGGACTGCTCCAGGTGAGAAGGGACTTCGTGTCACACAGAGAGGTGGTGCCATACACCATGGACCTGTCCCCTCAGCCCCAGCCTTTGGGAGGACCCCCACCCCCCACCCCAGTCCCAGGATGGTGAGAAGGTTCCCCAGCCCCCGCCATTGTGAGGGTCCCCCAGCCCCAGGGCAGTGTGAGGACCCCCCATGCCTGCACTGGGGCATGCTGAGCTGATGTCTCTGGGGTGGTGGGAAGAAGGTGAGGTGAGGCCGCACGCCGTCCCGCTCCTCCATGGCCCCTGCCACCCGCTGTTGTGTGTGTGGTGCCGGTTGCCATGGTGGGCCCAGTCCAAACCCACCACCGCTCCCCAACACCCCAGGGGGGCTGGGCAGTGGGGCACAGCAGGGGAAGGGGCTGGGTGTGTTTCTCCATCTATTTCTTGGCACAACCAGCGCACCCTGATGGCGATGGCTCTGGAGCCCTCCCCAGCCATGCCCCTGCATGCTGGATCACCTCCAACCTCCACCCCAATGACACGGTGACCACCAGGAGCTGCTTCCTGTTCACCCACCACATCAGCACCATCATCAGCATCTCCCTGGCGGCGGTGAGCACCCTCTAACCCTCTAACCTGCAAGTCTCAGTGATGGATGCCACCACCATCCACATCTCCAGATGCTTTGACTCCATAGCAGCTAAAATCCACAGCATGGGGACATGCAGGGGCTGGACACTGCTCCACCGTGCTGCCGGGTGAGCAGGTCCCACCACCTGCTTGTCCTACCTCCCGAAGCCCCGTGTCCCTGGCAGGCTCCCACACCTGGGTCAAGTCCGGCCATCCCAACAACTCCTTCTGTCAGCAGCACCAACACAAATTCTGCGGGGTCAACAGGCTCTGAATGATCATCTCTCTGTCAGGGATGAGGCCCAGTGTTTATGAAGATGAAGTAAGAGTAATGATGCTGCTCCCAGTACAAATGAACTGTTGTGATCTTTTGGCAAGAAATCCAGGGAAAGCCAAGGGCAGTTTTTCCAGATTCATGCCAGAGCGTTGGAAATAGACTCTTCTTCTCCAAGGGGGCTGGAGCATGACGTCTCTGCCGCCAAGAGAGGAGGGGATTTGTTGTGATACAACCAGCAAGTAATGGGGTTTGTTTTGAATAAACTCAACATGGTTAATTTTCACACATCGTTTGTATCAGGGTCCTGACAGTAACTCGGAAACCATCACGTGTTTAGAGGGTGTTGTTTTATTCCAGCACAAACTGTGCCTCTCACAGAGGACAGAAACTAGCTGTGAGTCAGGATATTTGGAGCCTTACCAACGTTTGTTTTTCCTAACTGGGATATGACTTTGGGTTTTGAGAGAGCAGCCCTAAATTCAGTCATCTGCTGCATTCCAGAAAGGGCAGCAGCAGCACAGAATCCAGTGTCCCCAGTAGGCAGTGACCCAAAGAGGTCCTACTTTCCGCTATCTCACCCTTTCTCTTTCCCCAGGTGATTCCACCAGCCCTTCTTTCAGAAGGTGCCTTGGCCTCCCTTGGGAGATCTGAGATTATTTGGGTGAGCTGCTCAGAAAGAACTCCATTTACTCCTGGTGGGCTGGGAAGTCGAGATGGGAGCTGTAAAAGGAAACCTGCAGTCAATCAGAATCACTGTGCCGAGGTCATCGTGTTGTTGTAGACTAGGAGCCTCGTCCAAGCACGCTTGGGCATCACTCAGCAGCAAACCGTGTCTGAACTCTGGTTTTCAGCTCCAGCAGCTCTGTTTTGATGACAGACCTCTTTTGGGTCAGAGCGGGGGTCCCCAGGCTGGTGCGTGGCTGTGAGGGGTCCCACAGACCCTGTGTCAGCATGAGGGGCTCCTGCAGCTCCCATTGGTGTGAGGGCTTGTTACAAGGTGGGGGCATTAGTCTCTTCTCCTAAGGAACAGGCAGTAGGACAAGAGGAGACAGCCAGCCTTGAGTTGCTCCAGGGGAGGTTTAGGATGGATATTGGGAAAAATTTTCTCACCGAAAAGGTTGTCAAGCCTTGGAACAGGCTGCCCAGGGAAGTGGTTGAATCCATGAGGGTATTTAAAGGCCATGTAGATGTTACACTGAGGGACACAGTTCAGTGGTGGATTTGGCAGTGTTAGCATGGTTGGACTCTATCATTTTAAGGGGTTTTTCCAACCTAAACAATTCTGTGATTCTCTGTGCCACCAATGGCACGTTGGGAGTGCTCCTCCACAGCGTGGCAAACTGGGCCCCTGCAGGTCTCAGAGCAGCTCAGGTGGTAGCTGTGGTGGATGACAAGGAGCTTTCCCTTCCTTTGAGAACATCGCTTTTCTCCCAAGGCACTTTCTAAAAGCAGAGCAAAGACCTGACTTCTCAGGGATGTGTAAGAAGTTCCTCTTGGAAAACAGAAATGTTAAAAGAAAGGGACAGGATGAGCTGGTCGGGTGCATGGGTATCACAAGGAGGTGGAACACGGGAAGTTCCATTCAAACCTGAAGAACAACTTCTTTGGGGTGAGGGTGTCAGAGCCCTGGCAGAGGCTGCCCAGGATGGGTGTGGAGTCCCCTTCTCTGGAGACCTTCAAGCCCCACCTGGATGCAGCCCTGAGTGATGTGCTCTGGACAATCCTGCTTTAGCAGGGGAGTTGGACTGGATAATCTCTAGAGGTCCCTTCCAACTCTGACAATCCCCTGATTCCGTGATTCCATGACGGCAGCGCTTGTGTGGGCACAGGTGTCCTGGTTAGCGCCGCACAGGACTATTTTCTCTCCTAATGCCTGGGATAACTGCACTTCTAGAAGCCCCTGGTGTCTGAATTTGTGACAAAATTTCCTTTACAGCCAGCGCAGGGGGGTGGGTTTCAAGATCTCTGCCGTGGAGCAGAGGTGTCCCAGGCTGGGGTGCCAGTCCCTCGCCCAGGATGGTGCTGGACCCAGCACAGGGTCAGCTGCTGCCATGCCTGTGAGAAACACTATCTTTTGGAGGGATGGCCAGAGCCGAGAGATGCCACCAGGCTGAGATCACAGCCTGAAATACCTGGAGAGAGGGCCACTACGGGCAGCACCGCAGCCCCCAGCCCCAGCACAAAGGCTGCCCACGGGTGCCAGCCCAGCTACAGCCACCAGCCTGGCCAGGGACACAAGCCGTGGTGGCCGTGGAACAGTGGGGCACAGGGCCAGCACCACCAAGTGCTGAAAAGCAGGGGATGCAGACAGGATCTGGGGAGTGGGGAGATCCTGGTGCCATCACTGAGGCAGGGGGCCAGGACAGGCAAGTGCCCTCTGGGGAAGGGCTCTTTCTTGCCACGGGCAAGCTGGTTGAGAGGTCCTGCTCCTCTCATCCCCTGGCAGGAGACAGTGTGATGGGAGGGGCCCAGGAGGGGATTTTTCCCCAGCCCCAGCCCTGGAGCCACAGAGAGACTCGGTTTGGAGAGGAAACCAGAAAACCAAAACCACTTTCAGTCTCCCCATTATGGAAAAGCCTCTGACATCTGATCCTAGAGAGCACACAGCCCCACGGCTGCAGGAGCAGAGGCCATTCCCCGAAAATTCGGGGCCCTTTGAGTCCTTTGTGGCCCCGGTTGTGGCCTTGGGGCACCTGGCAAAGGTGACGGTGGCAGTGGCCACAGCAGGACACCCCCAGCATCCGCTCTGCCTTGGCCAGGTGCTGGGGATGGAGCCGCTCCCAGGACACTTTTGGGAAGCGGCCTCAAAAACAGCCAACCAGAGTGGAAGAAAATCGCTGTTTTGGAAAGAGGGCGGAGGGCGGGAGTGAGCAGGGCGTTCCCGGCGGCTGTGCTGGTTGGGGTGACCTGAGTCACTGCGGCCAGAGAGGGACTGGCCGAGTGACTCCAGGGGACAGGATGCTCCCTGTGTCACCCTGCCCCAGGGCAGGGCGAAGCCACGCTGTGAGTGACCAGTGCTGGCTCCCAGCAGGACTGGCTCTTCCCTGGACACGTGTGACCGGTGACTCCTCTCCCCCTCACTGTGTCCCTCCAGTTCCCGGTGCGAGGTCCCAGAGGAAGCCCTGGGGCTTCTAAACTGCTGTCCCTGCGTGGAGATGTTAGCCACGGTGGGCATGGCAACCTCGGCTTTCCTGGGAAGCTGGAGCTTCCCGAGGCTTTTCTGTGCCTCAGTTTCCCATCCCGACAGCAGGTGATTCTCCCTGTCCTGCCACAACACCAGGGCACACTGCAGGGGAGGGAGGACATCAACCGAGAGCCAAGGGTGTGGAGTATGACAAAAATAGAGCTTTATTTCGGGACAAGTGCAATCAGAGCTGAGTCCTTTGGCCCCCAACGCCGGGACGGTGAGTGTGGTGGCAGCCACCGTGGATGGACACTGGTGTGTGGTGGTGTCAGTGTGCCCATCAGGGAGGGCACACACACACTGGGATGTCCCTTTTGCCAAGGTGAACGTGTGCCCAACACCGTCCTGGAGCAACGGCGGGTGGCTCCAAGCCCTCCCTGTCTCCTTGGCTGGGCTCTCACCACCTCTGTGCAGGAGCCCCAGGGACCGGAGCCGTGGTGACACAGTGGGGTCGGTGACAACACCGGGAGCACCACCAGCAGCCCCCAGGGAATCGGCACAACACAACGGGGTTGGGGACAGGAGAGGGAACACTCACCCACCCTGGCCCCAGGCGCCTTGGTTTGGCCACGAGAACCGTGCGTGCACACAGCCCTGGAATTCCTCCAGCCAGCAGAGCTCAGCAGTGATACACACACGTGTGCACAAGCACGTATGTGCATGCACATGCGCACACACACAAGTACCTGCATGGAGTGGGACCCTCAGCCTGCACGCACACACACACACACACACACGTGCACGCAGAGCTGTGCATGCTCAGCTGTGCATCTGCACACACAGAAGCTGTGCACGCCAACACGCGTGAGCACACCTCGCGTAAGGCCATGCATGAGCAGAAACACGCCTGCTCATGCAGAGCACACACGTGCCCACACGTGTGCAGAGCCTGTGCATGCAGACACGCTCACATACCCAGGGTCTACACCAACGCACGCGTGCCCACATGCGTGAGACCTGCTTGCACACATGGAGCACACCTCTTGCCCACACGGAGCCCGTGCACACCCACACACGTGTGCATCAGAGCTAGGCACACCACAACACACTTGGGCACACCAGTACATACATACACGTCAGTAAACGTGTGCACACAGAGCCCTGCACGCTGACACACGTGTGTGCAGAGCTGCACATACAACATGCATGCACAGAGAGCCTGTGCACTCCAGCACAGACCTGTGCACATGTGTGCAAACCATTCCATGTACACACAGGTTTATACACACCAAAAAATACATGTGCATACAGAGCTGTGCACACCCGTGTCCACATGGGGCCACATACGTGTGCACGCACAGAGCTGTGCCCACCAGCTCACGTACGGAGATTGCTGTGCAGACTAGCACATGTGTGCACAGAGCTGTGCACACTAGCACACGTGTGGGTACACATCTGTGGAAACCAGCACACTTACACACTCAGCTGTGCACGCCAGCACGCTCCTGTGTGCACAGTGCCACGCACGCCAGCACACGCATGTGCACACAGTCCTGCACATCAGCACACCTGTGTGCACAGTGCTGCATACACACAGACACGTGCACCAGCACATGGACACACACAGATGGGCACACCAGCATACTCACGTGTGTGCAGAGTCACAGAATCACACGTGTGCGCACACAGGACCATGAACATCAACACACCTGCATGCGCAGTGCCGTGCACGCCAGCACATAGAACTGTGCACGCCAGCACACGTGTGTGCATGCCACCATGCACACCAGCAGACGTACACACGGTGCCGTGCACCCCAGCACACCCGTGCTCACTCTGGCTCCCTGTCCAGCCCTGATGGCCCCTAGTCCCTCCTGGGTGGTGGCCGCACTGCCCAGTGGGCAGCGATGAGGTCTGGCTGCTGGTACATGAACATGCCGGCCAGGGTCAGCCCAATGCCCAGGTAGCTGAGCCCGCTCAGGTGGCTACCGAAGAGCAAGCGGGAGAGCAGCAGGTTGCCCACCACGGTGATGTTGCCCAGGACGTGGACGGTGAGGGCGGAGGTGAGGGAGAGGACGCAGAAGGTGGCCAGGTTGTAGAGGACGGAGCCCAGGCAGCTGAGCAGGACGCAGGCCCAGAGGGTGCCGTCATAGCGCAGGACCCCCTCCCAGGAGGGACCCAGCTCCAGCGCCACGGCCGCCCCAAAGAGCAGGCAGAAGCTGGGCAGGGAGGTCAGGCAGAGCAGAGAGAGGGCATCCAGACGGTCCTCCTGCAGCAGCAGACCTGGGGTGGGGTGGGGGGGACAGTCAGCAGGACACTCCGACCATCCCCATGGACACCCACCAACACCAGCCCCCGTGCCATGCCCAGGGGGTTAAGAAATCCCTAAATGTCACCAGAAAAGGGGGTTAAATGCCCGGGGTGGGGGGGGGACACACAGCCTGCTCCGTGGGGCTGGGGGGGTCCCCTGATTTCAAGGTGTCCTGATTTGGGGGTGCTGCGGGGTTGGAGGGAGGAGTTTCCCCACCCTGTTTTGGAGCAAACATAGTTTCCACCCCACCACATCCTCATTTTTTCCAGCAGATTTTGCAGCTGCAGCAGCATTTCTGAACGTGTGGCCTGTCCCCTCTGTGTCCATCTCCTGTCACCCCCCACCCCCTGGGTCATCCGGGGACAGTGAGCACAGCTGCCATGAACAGGTGACACAGGGGACAAACATGCCATGTCCCCCCCATGTCCTGGGGGGATGGAGCAGCAGCCCCCAGCCTCCCCGGGGTCACTCTCTGTGTCCCCAGGGGTGACAAGGGGCAGTGGCGTCCCTCAGGTGGCCACAGCACCCCTGGTACCAGCTGCCAGCAACGCCCTGGGGACCTTGGGGACAGCATGGGGCATGTGGCCGATGTTCAGCCCCACTCCACAGCCTGTCCCCCGTAGTGTCCCCTACCCTGAGTCACCGGCCCCAGAGGAAATGCTCCCTTCCTGGCCAAAAACCACCCCACGTGGCTCCGATCTGCCACTAGCCAAGGACATCATGGCCTGGGTGGCACCATGGCTGCCTGTGTCTCCAGGCATGGGGACAATGCCACTGGACACAGGGACTCACAGGGGACCCAGCAGCCCCCAGCCTGGGTGTCCCTGTGCCAGGTTAAGGCACTGCCACCCCTCTCCATGGTCCTCCATGGCCCCCGTGGACATGGGACAGTCACTGGGAAGCAGCAGTGCTCACGGGCCACCACAGGGACACCAAGGTGTTGGCTTGTCACTGACAAACTGGGGTCACCCTGAGACCAGGACCATGGCAGAGCCCTGGGAGGGGGAGCCAGGTTGGCAAAGTGGCACTGGGGTGGCACCAGGGACAGGTTGGCAAGGGGTGGCACTCAGGTGACGCTGAGGTGGTATCAGGGGCAGGGTGCCAAGGCTGGGGTGACACAAGAGCCAGTGACAGGCAGTGACACCAGGGCCAGGGTAGCAATGGAGTGGCCTTGGAATTGCAGTGGTACTGAGGCTAAAGGGGCACTGGGGTGGCACCAGGGCTAGGGGTGACAATGGGTGGCAATGGCACCGGGACTGGGAATGGCCTAGGGCTGGCACCAGGGCTGGAGTGGCACTGGGGACCAGAGTGATACAAGGGTTGGGGTGGCACTGGGGACCAGAGTGACACAAGGGTTGGGGTGTCACTGGGTTTGGGGTGGCACTGAGGGCCAAAGTGACACAAGGGTTGGGGTGTCACTGGGTTTGGGGTGAGCAGGCAGTGTCACCAGCCCCAGGGTGTCCCCAGGGTGACAGCATGGCCTCCATGGCACAGGGGCTGTGCCAGGGGAGAATGGACATGCAGGATGGGGGACAGGGTGAGTGGCACTTACTCTGCTGGATGGACTTGAGGGCGCGGAGGACGGTGGCAGCCAGGAGAAAGCCACAGCCAGGCTGGTAGAAGCGGAGGCCGCCGGCGATGCTGCAGGCAGCCCCGGCACAGACGGGCCCCATGGCAGCGTATTGCAGGGGGTGGTGCCGCCGGACCCCCAGCAGCCCCGACAGCAGCAGGGTGACCAGCGGGGTGGTGGTGGCCACCGCCTGTGCCACATCCAGCTGCACGTAGCTCAAGCCCAGGTTGCCCAAGGCCACACTGGTGCAGAAGGTGAGGCTGAGCAGGTAGATCCTGGCGCGGGGCCGGGGGGCTGGGGGCGAGGGTCCCCGTGCCCAGTCCAGGGGGTAACCCACGGCCACCCCCGACAGCATGTGGAGGGAGGAGAGTAGCAGCGGGTAGCGGAAGCCGTGGGCGGCGAAAATCCATTTGTTGAGGCTGGCCATGGTGGTGCCGGTGCCCAGCCAGGCCAGGACGGTGAGGGTCAAGGGCAGCGATGGCCCGGGAGGTGGGCGACCTCCTTCTGCTTGCCCCGGGTCAGGTTTCCAGGGTCGCAGTGTCCCCTCACCGGTGGCCGCCTCCGTCGTCATCGTCATCATCACAGCTTCATCGCCCTGCCGGGACCGCAGGCACATGGGCACCGGCTCTGCTCCCCCCGTCCTCCCCGCCGGTGGTGATGGCGGTGGCGATGGTGGCGGTGGCGGCGGAAGCGTGTCCCCGTCTGCTGGCAGCAGTGGCAGCGGTGGTGTCACTCACCTCAGGGGTGATGGCAGGGCTCAACCCCGGCGTGCCGGTGTGAGGGAGAGGGGGGCAGCAGCGGCGGCGGCCGGAGGCAGCGGGAAGTTTGGCGATGGCGGGGAGCAGCGGGAGGAAGACTCCTCCTCACCGCGGGGGGAGCACGGCCGGGGATGCCGCCCGGGAAGCAGAGGCCGGGAGTCGGTAGGAGGCTGGCCGCGGCCAACTGTAACCGGAGGACGGGCGGCCTCCATGGTGACGGTGGCGGTGGGGCTACGTCAGAGCTCCCGCCTCAGCTGACTCACATTGGGCGGGCGCCATCGCTCCCCGCCACCCGCCGTGGGAGCATCACCCGTGGCGGCACCTACACCCCAAACCCACAGCGGCGGCGGTGGCACCCCCTGACACCCCCCCACCCATCACTGCCACTGCCCCTGGGTGGGTTTTTTTGGAGTTAAATCCCAGTGGGGGTCACTCCCAGGTTTGGGACACAGCCAAGGGTATGTGGGGCACCAGGTGGGTTGGGGATGAGTGGTGTGGGGGGGATATGAGACACACACACCCCCCGTGGGGGTTCAGTGGTGGGGATGAGACCCCCGCCCTGGAGGTGGACAGCTGGGGATGAGCGGCTCTGGCTCAGGCTCCCCCAAAAACCCAGCTGCTTTGGGCACCCCAAAACTGGCCACCCCACCCCCAAGTTGGGTCAGGACTGAAGAAGCAGTGGGTCTGCGTGGTCCTGCCACACTGTGTCCATAGGACACGTGGCATTAGGCATGTCCCCTCCACCCCTTCCCCGGAGGATTTTTTGGGGTGCTGTCACGGGCGCCGCAGGGAAAGGAGGCAGCGGGGAGCCGTTGGGTCCTGTCCCATGCCAGGCCATTCATTGCCATCACGCCCCCCACCCTCTACCACTCGCTGAGGCGCAGGATGAGAGTCTGCCCGTCCTCGGGTCTGTAGTCAGCGACACCTGCGGAAAGAAAGGGAGAGAGCAGTGGTGGGGGCTGCCCGGGACCCCTGCTGCCTCCCCCTGGGCCCCCCAACCCATCACTCACCCCTCTGCAGGCTGGTGTCGGGGGCAGTGAGGAGCTGCCAGTAGCTCTGCTGCTGCTGCCTGGCCTCCAGACCCATCACGCTGCTCAGGAAGGGTCCCTGGGGGGTGTCCTGGGTGACAAACCTGGGGGGTGGGAGAGGGGGTTGAGCCTTCAGCCCCACTGCCAGCGGTGGCAAGGGATGTGGGTGATGGGTGCCAGGCACGTGGCCACCCCAGGTGCGACATCCAGGGACCCCAGAGGGTCCCCTCACCCCCTCATGTAGGACCACCTACGTGAACTTGGGGGGTCCCTGCATGGTGGCCGCCCTGAGCACGTCCAGAAGGGAGGTGCCAGCGTGCGCAGACACCAGCTGATCGTAGAGCCACCGCTGGGGACACCACGGCTGGGGACACTCCACCACCAGCCGCACCGTCATGTTCCCCAGCATCTCAGGCGGTGGCTCAATGCTGATGGGCGTCAGCGTGTCTGCAAGAAGGAAGCCACCATGGCACCGATGGCACCAAGCCATGGTGGTGGTGGGTCCCAACCCTGTCTCCCCATGCCCTCCCAGCTCCTACCCTGCTCCTCCTGGCAGTGCATGGAGGCGATGTCCAGGTAAGAGCGGCCATGCAGCGCTGGCAGTGCCTGGGCCATGGTGGCCGTGGTGGTGAAGGCGTCCAGGTTCTCCAGCAGAGCAGCCATGGCTCGGCCATATGCTGGCTGTGCCCGGCATGCGTTGGTGGCGATGAAGACCTGGGAAGGGGAAAGAGGAAGGCAGTGGGGCAGCACCGCAGCTGGGAGGTGACTTGGGTCCTGGGGTCATGGCCACCACACTGGTGGTGGTGGTGGTGACCATCGCCTTCCTGCCCAGCCCCTGCCCCACAGCAGCCGCCTCTGCCCTGGCTCCCATGCCTGGACCTACATTTGCACCCACACTCCACCCTGGAGGACCTCCATCCATGACACCCACCTGCATGGCCCAGGGGGTGCTGTAGACGTTGCCGAAGAAGCCATCTGGGCCCTGCGCCTCCACCATCCTCCTCTTCACCCTGTGCGTGGCTGTCCGCAGCTCTGCCGCCAGCCGGCTTCCCACCAGCCGCTCCCGCTCCAGGCAGGTGAAGGCCAACGCCACCACTGCCTCCATGTCTGTGGGGACACAGTGTCACCCCAGCTGCTGCACACCCCTCCTGGGGTGCCACCCTGCCCTGACTGTCCCCAGAGTCCCTTACCCACGGCGCTGCCACCGGCATGCCCCAACCTGCCGTGGTGCTCTGCCGCCAGCAGCCGGCGGATCACCTCCTCCCGCACCCGCTTGCGGTGGACGCACAGTGCCAGCACACCCAGGCTGTACTGGTAGTAACTGGTGAGGGGGTGACCATGCCGTCGGGAGCCTAGGAACCAAGTCTCATGTCACCAGGGCGAGCTGGTAGCCTGGTGACGTGCTGGCACACAGGTGGGTGCTCGCCGTGGTGGCCCAACTGTGATGCTCTCACCTGCCCAGTCCTCCTCCAGGTAGTACTTCAGCCACGTCACCAGTGAGCGCTGGGGACTGGGGTCTGGTGGGGGACACGTGGCCCGTAGCCCCAGCAGGTACAGTGCCAGCCGCCCCGTCTCCGGCCAATCCGTGTTGGCGCTCCTAAAAGCCACCGTGTCACCTCTCTCCCACAGTTGGAGCCCCCACACCCCACCGGGCAGCTGTCACCTGCCAGTGGAGGAAACCCTCCCCATGGGGGACACACACGTACACGTTGTGCCTGGTGGCTGCAGCGTCCCACTGGAAGTGGCCATGGAGCTGGTCAGCTGCCTGCAGGGTCCTGCAGGGACTCGATGTCAGTGGGTGAAGAAGGTGGCCTGGGGGACAGGGGACAACCCCCGAGGAACCCGGGGGGAACCTGCTGTCCCTGCTGGGGACCTACCGGCCGTAGCGGTGCTGGAAGGTGTCCTGCAGCCGTGCCAGGTACTGCTTCTCCCTGCGCAGGTCGTGGTCGCCGGCCAGGCGAAGGGCCAGGTAGATGCTGGGGTCGGGGTCCCGCGCCGGGTCCCCCGCCAGCCCCAGCAGCTGGGCACTGAGTCTCCACACTGCCCCCGCCTCCCCTGGGGCTTCTGCCCCACACGGCCCCGGGGAGGGAGCAGAGGGTGAGGGGGTGGCAGGAGGGGGCTGAGCCCACCCCAAGCACCAGCCCCCATTGGCACCCGCAGCCCCGGCACCGGTGGGGATGGACAGCCAGCCCCCCAACCCTGCCATGCACCCCATGCCCCCAGAACTTCGAGTCTTCCTCCCAAAAAATGGGGAAGAAACAAAATAAAGAGATGTGACATGAAGCAGGAGCACAGAGAGACCCAAGTCCGGGCACGACTCCCTCCCGTGGAGCTGGCAGGGCGCTGGGGTGGCACCTCTGTCCCCAGGGACCCAGTGTCACAGGGAGGCTGCGGGTAGAGGAGCGAGACTGGCTCTGGGATTTGGGGCTGGGGGGGGACGGACAGGGGACAGGATAAAGGCTTAACCCCAGCAGGTGCTGGGAGGAGAGCTCAGCCTTGGGAAACTCATCACCACAGTAGTTTCATGCTGCCAGTGCCCTCCATGGGACCAAGTCACGGGACTGGAATACAGGAGGGTGCCCGTGCCCCTCACCTCCCCGAGCCCCGCTCCCCGGGGACACCACCACCACCAGCAGACCCCTCGGTGGGACCGTACTCACCACAGGGGTGGGCAGGCGGGATCGCAGCCTGCAGCAGCAGGAGGAGCAGCAGCCACATGCGAGAGCGGGGCAGTAGGTGCCGCAGCATGGCACGGCACGGCACGGAACAGCACAGCACAGAACAGAACGGAATAGCACGGCAGGGCTCGGGCTCAGACACTGCCGAGGACAGGAAGGCGTTGCAGGAAGCTGCTTCCGCGCACTGGAGCCGAGTCAGCAGAAAAGGGAAAGGACTTTGGTTGGAGGGGAAATGGAGGGGAGAGGGGACACCCCAGGCCAGGGCAGAGATAAGGAGCTCCCGGCTGCTCTCCACCTTCCCTGGCACCGACCCCAAGGTCTTCCTGACCTCCCTGCCACAGCCGGGGCAGCCAGACCCAAACGGCCATCATTCGGGTCAAAATCACTCCTCAGTCAGCCCAAAGCAGGGATGAACCCACCCACCCCCACCTCAAACCCTGCCCCATCCATCCCCACCAGCTTTGACAAACACTTGACAAATCTGGTGGCCTTTTACAGTATCGCCTTGGTAGACAAGGGCAGGGCAACAGACGTCATCTACCTGGGCTTATGCAAAGCACTCAACACTGTCCCACAGGACATCCTGATCTCAAAACTGAAAAGTCACGGATTTGATGGATGGACCACTCGGTGGCTGAGGAACTGGCTGGATGGTCACACTCAAAGGGTTGTGGTCAATGGTTCGATGTCCAAGTGGTGGCCAGTACCATGTGGTGTTCCTCAGGGGTCGGTACTGGGACTGGTGTTGTTGAACATCTTTGTTGGAGTCACGGACAGTGTGATTGAGCAAACTCTCAGCAGGTTTGCTGAGGACACCAAGCCGTGTGGGGTGTTGACACACTGAAGGGACAGAATGCCTTCCAGAGGGACCTGGACAGGCTGGAGAGGTGGGTCTGTGTGAACCTTGTGAAGTTCAACCAGGCCAAGTGCAGGGTCCTGCGCCTGGGACGTGGCGACCCCAGGCACAAATACAGGCTGGGCAGAGGATGGCTGGAGAGCAGCCCTGAGGAGGAAGACTTGAGGGTGCTGGTGGACAAGATGCTCAACATGAGCTGGCAATGTGTGCTGGAGCCCAGAAACCCCCCACACTCTGGGCTGCAACCCCAGCAGCGTGGCCAGCAGGGCCAGGGGGGATTCTGCCCCTCTGCTCCCCTCTGGGGAGACCCCCCTGGAGCACCATGTCCAGCTTTGGAGTCTTTAGCACAGGAAGGACGTGGAGGTGCTGGAGCGGGGCCAGAGAGGGGCACGGAGATGCTGCGAGGGCTGGAGCCCCTCTGC
>VXBW01001212.1:260631-273435 GCA_013400375.1 Thinocorus orbignyianus
GCCGGGGGACGGGGGCTGTGGGGGGAGAGCAGCACCGGGTTGGGGACCACTGCGGGGTCTGCGTGTGTGCGTGCACATGCGTGTGTGTAAGTGCATGTGTGTGCATGCATGTGTCTGTGGATGCATGAGCATGTATAGACGTGCATGTGTGTCTGTCCTTGTGCATACACGGGATGTACAGGTGTGTGCACGTGTGTACATATACGTGTTTCTGCGTGCGTGAGCGTGCAGAGATGTGTGTATGGGCAGAGGGGTGCTCGTGTCCCTCTGTGTGGACATGTTCCCACACACGTGTGCATGCATGTGAGTGTCTGTGTCCTTGGCGAGGGCAATGTGTGATTGCAAATGTGTGTGTGCCCCCATGCATGGAGATGCATGCCTGAACACACACAGGAGCGTGCACCCATGTGTGCATGCACACGCGTGAACATGCAGAGAAGCATGTCTGTGTCCTGCTGCATGTGTGCGTGCCGGGGTGCATATGATGTGTGTCCCCCCAAGCGTACACGCACACGTATGTGTGTATGCACCTGCATGGATGTTTGTGTGCCTGTGTGTGCGTGTGCCCTCTGGCTGTGTGCGCACATGTATGTGTATGTATGTGCATTTGTACCTATGGGAGGTTGTCACCCTGCCCCAGCCTCCCTTCCCTGCCAGCTCTGCATTCCCCCAGCCCCAACCCTGTGCCACCCAAGGGTGACCAGAGGGGACCAAGCCCCCAGGCTGCTGGAGGTGCTAGGAGACACAGGCAAAGCCGTGCTGGGCAGATGTCACCATATCCAGTACATTCCCAGCTCCTCATCCAGGAGCACGGAATATTTCTTGGGAAAAGAGATTCCACCTCCTGCCAGTGTCAGTGATTTTTTGGCGCTGCCCTGGCAGAGGTTGCCCACTCTGCGGCCGAGCTGGCCCATGGCACAGCTCCTTTCTCCCTGCCATTCCCAGCCCCACAACCTCCCTGGCTGCTCTTGTGGTGGACCAGGGAGTCACTTTTGGTGAGCAAAGGGTGCACAGGATGTGAAGAGACACTGCTCTTTGGCCACACATCCGTTGTGCCTGTGATCAGACACACACCTGGTGCTGGCTCTCGTCTCTCCTTGGCAGTGCCAGCACCGAAAAACCCAGTGAGATTCTTCCTGGGACTTTCCATGCCCATGAGTTGTCCCAGCGCCTTCCTTGCTTCTCACACAGACTGCCCTGGTCCTCTCTTTCCTGTCCCCCAGTGCTAACGGCTCTTCTCTCTGCTGGCTGCAGGTGACCAGGATGCTGCACCATGGGAAGCACTGGAGGTCCATGTGCAAGGGGCTCATCCTGGGGACTCTCCTGACCAGCTTCATGTTGCTCCTCTACTCCTACGCCATCCCCCCACTGCAAGTCAGCATGACAGAGTAAGTGTGGGGTCCCCACATGTGTCCCCCCACCCCGGCCACCCCATTTCACACCTGGCATCCCCAAACGGAGATGGTCCCAGAGCTTTCCAGGCTCTGGTGGCTTCACAGCAAGATGTCCCCTTTCTACAGCCTCCTGTTGGAGACCGCACCCATGCCATGGGTGAAAGACAAGGTGAACCCCATCTCCCCGGGTTGCTGGGGACATTCAATGTGGGCAATGGAGGGGACGAGGAGGTGCAGGTTCGTGTTTACTGGGAGAAGGAAAAGCACCATGGGAGAGGTTCCCCAGCAGCCAGAAGCAGTGGGCAGAGTCAAGTTAGTCATTCAGTCACTCTTTATCAAGGACTTGTCCTTCACAAGTAATCAGAGCGCTGCCACATGTGAACTCTTATCCACAGAGATGGGCATGGGCAGGTTCGAAGCTCTCTGCCACCCACGGCAGCAAACACCAGTGCTCAGTAAGGCCGTCTCTCCTGGCATTAAATTTCTCTCTCATCTTATAAAAGACTGTTTCATAAGTGCCGACCCACTGCTGGAGGGGAGCGTTATCAAGGGTTACCTTTGCAGCTTCGCTAATGGTGTTCAAAATCACTTGACACTGCAACCTCTGTTCCCTGCCCTGGGCATCTCAGATACCACACCTCAGGGCTGTGCTCTAGTTACATGCCTCCACTCAGGTGCTGGATTCTTCACAACTCCTTAACAAGGGGTTAAGAGCTTCCAGACCTCAAAAGAACATTATCAACTCCTGTTTGTGGAGTTATAGTGATGGGGAGCTCATCTTGATGCACATCTCAACATCATCTGCACCAGGGCCACCACAGCCATGCCTGAGGAGAGGGATGGGGACCCGCTTCCAGAGTTGTGCCAATGCTGCTGGGGACTGGTCACCATGAAGACCCCTGTAGTGGTGCATCCTCAGTGGCAGCGCTTGTCCAATGGGTGAATGAGCTTGGTTTGGTGGCTTGAAGGTGCACCTGATGTCAGTGTGGTGGTGGTCAGCTCTACCCTGTCCAAGGGGCTCTTGCCACATGGGTGCCCTGATTCTACTGGGCATGTGGCTGAGGCTGAAAGGGGCTCTGCCCAAAACGTGGCTTATGTCTGCCAGCAACCTGGAGGGTGCAAGCACCTTTCCACAGGTCCAGAACCCATCCCGAGGTCCAGAACCCATCCCCAGGTCCAACACCCTTTCCCAGGTCCAAAACCCATCCCCATGTTCAGCTCTTCCAGGAAAGAAAATGGGTGAGCCTTCATGGTGGCTGGTCTGTGTTGGCTGAGCTGCCCTCACCATGGCCTCCTGTCTCTTCTCATCACCAGGATCCCTCTCCCCTCCACCTGCTCCTCCTACCTAGCCCCCGGCAAGGCGTCAGCAGCAGCAAATGGCACAGGCAGCCCTTCAGGAGGGAGCTGCCTGCCCAAGCTGAACGTCATGTTCATGAAGACGCACAAGACGGCCAGCAGCACCATCCTCAACATCCTCTTCCGCTTTGGGGAGAAGCACCGCTTGAAATTTGCCTTCCCCAACGGCCGCAATGACTTCTACTACCCCTCCTACTTCGAGCGCAGCCAGGTGCAACACTACCGACCAGGTGCCTGCTTCAACATCATCTGCAACCACATGCGCTTCCACTACGAGGAGGTGCGCAAGCTCCTGCCAGCGGACGCCACCTTCGTGACGGTGCTGCGGGACCCTGCCTACCTCTTTGAGTCCTCCTTCCACTACTTCGGGCGTGTCATCCCCCTCACCTGGAAGCTGACAGGGGAGGACAAGCTGGCAGAGTTCCTCCGGGACCCCTGGCGCTACTATGACCCCAACGGGTTCAATGCTCACTACCTCCAAAACCTCCTCTTCTTTGACTTGGGCTATGACAACAACTTGAACCCAAACAGTCCGCTGGTGGAGGAGCACATCCAGGAGTTAGATCGCCGGTTCCACCTCGTCATGTTGCTCGAGCACTTTGATGAGTCCCTGGTGCTGCTGAAGGACCTGCTGTGCTGGCAGCTGGAGGACATCCTCTACTTCAAACTCAATGCCCGGAAGGGCTCCACTGTCTCCCGGCTGACACCTGAGCTCTATGAGAAGGCCACCTCCTGGAACCTCATCGACGCCAAACTCTACCACTATTTTAATGCCACCTTCTGGCGTAAAGTGGAGGCCTATGGGAGGGAGCGGATGGCCAAGGACGTGGCCGAGCTGCAGCGGGAGAATGAGAAGATGAAGAGCATCTGCATTGATGGGGGACACCCCGTAGACGCCAGCGCCATCCAAGAGTCCTCCATGCAACCCTGGCAGCCACTGGGGGAGAAGTCCATCCTGGGCTACAACTTGAAGAAGAAGATCAACAAGAAGCACCAGAAGCTGTGTCGCAAGATGCTGACACCCGAAATCCAGTACCTGACCGACCTGGGGGTCAACCTCTGGATCACCAAGCTGTGGAGTCACGTGCGGGACTTCCTGAAATGGTAGGGGACAGCAGGCACCCCGTTTCCCCTGGGGAAGAACCAGGTGCTTTCATTTTTCTTACTTCATGGTGTCTTCTGGTTGGCCATGAGCAGAACCAGCTGGATGCTCTGACACCAGGGAACACTGGAGGACTCTCCGTCACCATCCTGCTGAGCCTCCACCTGGGCCTGGAGGGAACACTGCTGCCACGCACTGACAGGGAGAGCAGAGCCCCCCTGCCTCCGAGGGGTCCAGGATTAGCGGTTTGGGATTGGGTTTTTTTTCCAGCAGGATCTACTTCTTCCTTCCCCATGAAAAGGCAGGAGGAGGTGTTGGTGAAGGAGATGGCCTCATCGCAGCAGGAGTGGGACATCCATCAGCAGGTGGCGGTGCTGGTAGGGACATGCCCTGCGGGGTGGCAGCCAGGACTTCTTACAGGGAACCCCAACCCCAAGTCGCTCCTCGAATCACCCTGTTTCCCTTGAGCCCTGTGGGTTGGAGCCTGCTGCACCACTCCAGTGGGTTCCCACCCATGGGTATGATGAGTGCAGCACATTCTCAGCCCACCCACAGCCATTGGTCTGAGACAGGCTGCCACGGGAAGAATGGAAAGCCCAGCCCAAAAACCCCCCATGTTCATCAACCGGCTCATGGTCCCCATGGGTGAATGGTGGCCATGCAGCAGGTCCCCCTCCCAGCCCCACATCATCCCAGTTAGAGGGCCCTGGTCCCTACAGGGGACATCCCAGGAGGTCCATGGGGTCTGGTGAGAACTGGCGTGGGAAGGAGGTGGAGAACAGGGTCCAGTGGCCACTGTCCCTTTGATGCCATCCCCTGGGCATGGGGGGAACGCCAAGGATGAGCTCTGTGTCCCCCCGGGCTGTGGAGGGAACAGCCCTCAGGTGTCCCAGCCAGGCTGGATGACATCGGTGACACCACGACCTGCTGAGAGTGGCCCTGGCCGGGCAGCGAGGTGACACCTGTGGCTGAGCCTACCCCACTGCAGAGGGACTCCCGCTGGCCACCCCACCCGTGTTCTGCTCCCTTTGTAAAGCCCTGAAATAAAAAGCAATTCTACTTTTATAAAATAACTGTGTATTTGGCAGTTTTTTAATATAAGGATGGTCCAGCTGGTTTCCACCCCTTTCCTCCTTCTCCAGTATGTGATGCAATGGGGACCTCCTGCTCCTCCCGGGGGCCAGATCCTGCTCTGCCCATCAGCCCTTGGGGGTCCCAGCTCTGCTCTCCCCATCAGTCCTGGGGCTGGGGATCCCTGTGTCCCCTGGGCAGCGCTGAGGAACAAGATCTCCAGCATGAGTGGAGGACCTGGATCTGTTCCCTCTGTCCCTGCAGAGCCATCTGTGCTAGTGTGGGGCTTCCACAGTGCACAGATGTCACCAGGAAGGTCTGCTGGTTCCTCAGGGACACCAGATCCATGGGACAGCCATCACACGTGACACAACTCATTCATGCCACCAGGTCCTAGTGCCACTGCTGGCAGGTGCACCAGGACTTGCACTGGTTCTCCTCTAGCCGAAGTACCAGCACTGGTGGTACCAGGTTGGATGCAAGCCCCGATGGCCAGTCTGAAGCCACCACTGGGCCCACCAACTCAACTGTGCATGATGCTGCCTATGGACATTGGAATGGACACTGGAGACACAGAGACTGGGGCACTTCCTTGAGTTCCACAGGTGTCTCCCATGACAGGCTGAGGTCTCCTGCTGGGATCAGGTGCCAAATCCCACCTCAGCCACCGGTTCCCTCTGCAGATGGTGGCATGGAAAAGCCCCTCATGAGGCAGAAGGTCAGCTGCACAACCCATCTGGCATGCCCCCATGGGGACATGTCTCATCTCCATCTGTGCCCAGGCTACCAGGTCAACCCATGCAGAGGGGGCTGTGATGTGGTTTGGGGGCCATCTGAGATGGACAGGATCCGTGGACGTATACTTCACTAGGTCTCTGTCCTGACTATGGCCAAACTGCTGCCCCCAACCGGGCTACCTGTGTCCCCAGGGTCACCTGTCCTGGAGAGCAGCTGACAGCAAGCCCTGGTGGGCCTAGGACCATGGGGTGGGACCATCGTATGAGGTGGGACCAGGAACATTGATGAGACCAAGACTGAGTGGTAGGACCAGACCATGTGGTACAACTGGGACTAGGGCAAACTGGTTGGACCAGAGCTGCATGCAGGACCAAAACTACATGATGGGACCATCACCATACACGGGATCAAGACTAACTGGTGGATGTGGGACCACGCAGTAGGACATGGACCTTGCTCGGACCAGGGCCACATAGAGGACCCAAGCGGTGGGGCTGAGACTGTGTGGTAGAAGGGACTGAGCTATGGGTGCAGACCTTTGTGGTGGGGCAGAGATGGTAGGTAGGACCAGCTCCATGCTGGGATTGCTGGTTGGCTGCAGAAGATCAAGCAAATTCCTCAAACCCAGCAGCACCTCAAACCTCAGCAGCTGAGGCCCATTGGCTCTCATCCCTGGTCCTTTAAAGGCCCGCAGGTGGAAGGCATGGAGCTGCTGCTTGGTAGGGATGGGGCTGTGCTGGTGGGTGCTGGTTTGTGGAGCTGTGCTGGGGGTGGCAGGTAAGTGTGACTGGGACCCTATGGCTGCTCCCCTCAGTCCCCTAACTGGCTCTACTGGAGGAGGTGGGTGGTGGCATCCATGTCTGGGTGCAGGAAGGTGGTGTGTGTCCCTTGGTTTTGCCTGGTGCTGGTTCCTGGTGCCCTCCTGGGCCTGCTTGTGCAGATCTTCTTGGTGGAGAGGAGCCCTCCTAAAATAGCCCTATGCTCTAGAGATGTGGGGTTGGAGCAAGGGGGCTTGCTAGGAGCATCCTGGGTCCCAGCAAGGACATGGTTTGTGGGTGGTGACTACCAGTAATGGTCTCCCATCCCGTTAGCAGTTCCCGGTCTGTCCTCAGCCTCAGTTGGGAGAGGTCCTGGGGAATGCTCTTGGTGCAGCCCATCTGCTCCCAGGCATGCTGGGTGCTGAGCAGCCAGTCAGGGAACACTTCACCTGGCATTTTGGGAGGGTTGTGGAGACCTTTGTGGAGCACCACCACCTCCTCCAGCACCCACTGCCACAGTGACTGCAGTGCTCCCATGCCAGGACCTGGCCACCAAGACCAGGGAGGTCCTGGCCGGGGGAGCTGCAGATGGAGGAGCACCCTGATGTGTCTAAATCTGGCTGAGCTAGGTGCTCTGTTCTCCTTTGTGCTGCTGCCACCTGCCTTCCACAAGTCTCAGCGACAGCTGAGGACCTGAATGTCCCCATCGTGCCTGGGATGTGCTCCTCCACGCCCAGCCCAGCTGGCTAAACTGTTCCCTTGCTGCAGGAACCATCCTGGCTCCAGCCACTTCGACGTCCTTTGACCACACAGTGGTGGCTTCAGTGGTGTCCTCAGTCACGGGGACAAGGTCTGCAGCCCCAGTGCTTGCTGCTGCCACTGTGCCTGGTGGGGCTCGTGCTCGCCCATCCCCTGAGGAGCCCAGCATGAACTTCACCTTGAGGCTCCTGGATGGTGAGTACTCTGGGTCTTGTGTTGGGTGCCAACTTTGGGAGATGACACCACAGGATGCATCCAGCTGAGGTCCCAGGGATCGGCCATCAGCACCCGGGGCTTTCTTGTGAGTGGCCTCAGTGCTAGGGTCCACAAGAAGAAGGTAGTCATCCCTGTAGGACCATCCGTCTCAGTCCTGTGTAGGGCTTTGAGATGTTCCCCATCCTGTCCTCGACTCCACGATCAGCTTTTTGGGGGTCAGCTGCTCCTTGTCATTCTGACGGATGATGTGGTCCTCCTCAGCTCCATGGGACAGAACAGGAAGGTGCTGTAGCTCTGGAGAGCCAACAGGGAAGCCTGGGGTGACAGAGCCAGGACAGCTCTTGGCTTCCAGGAACAGGGGGTGGGGTCTGAAGTTGGGGAGCTGAGGGCAGGCACCTCTCACAGGGGTGCAGGCGAAGACACCTACAGGTGGTGGTCTAGTGTGTGTCTGATGTCCCTAGCTGTGGTGGGACAGGCTTGACAATGTCACACTGAGTCCACCCTCCCTTCTCCTTCAGAAGACCCCAGTGCCATGAAGAAGCCGCTGGTGCTCAGCCCTGGCTCTGCCATCCGCCTGGAGGCCAGGGTTGACTTCAGTCCTGACATCTCCCCAAAGATCTATGTGGACCAGTGCTATGGGACCAGCTCGGAGCAGCTGGGACGCTCCAGGAGGATCTTCATGCTGGTGAACAGCCGGGGGTCAGTGTCCATTGGGTGGGAGGTGAGGACCAGCCTCTCCAGGCACCCCAAGGTCCTGCAAGACATCCTGATGGGGAGAGATGCCTGGGGACAGCCTGGAAATGTCCCTGTGGTGCTCTCCTGGCTCAGGTGCCTACATGGGCAGAAGCCGGTGACCATGTCTGTCCAACACTGGAGAGGGGTGTCTGCTCTCCAGCTCACCATCCCAGCTCCTGTCCTAGAGGATGAGACAGAGGAGGAAGAGGTGATGTTGGGGTGATGTCCTTGGTGGTGAGAGGGAGGCCCTACTGGGGATGACCTGGGGCGTTCTGCTCCCTGCTGGGGTGTTCTCAGCCCCATGGGGATGGGTGGGAGGAGAGCAGAGTCCTTGAGGAAGGACATGATGGTGATGTGCCCTGCCTGGGGCTGATGTCTCGTCAGGTCTATGTGCACTGCCTGCTGATGGCACGGGGACACGGTGCCAGGTCCTGCTTCTACAGCCAAGCCATGGACAGGTACGTTCAGCCCTGGCATGGCCTCCCTGATGGTGGCCCAGGGCCCAACCACACATGGCTGCTTTGGGAGCAGAAGCCACTGGGCAGGAGGACCTACCCTGGGGGACCAAGCCACCCCACTGTGGTATAGATGTCACCTCTACCCCTGGTAGCAGGGTAGCATCACTGTATGTCCCATCTCTGGTGGGTTCTTCTGGGTGCAGATGAATTGGGGAGGGGCTGATGGGAGATAAAAGACCCCCTTTTGATGGTCAAAGGCTGGAGGGACCTGATGGCATGGCATTGTATGAGTCTTGGAGGCAGACCCCTGGATTCCCAAGCTCTGTCCTCTCCTCCCAGCTGGTATAATGCAGAGGACCCTTCGCAGAGTGCCCTGTGCCGCTGCTGTGACACCGGCTGTCCCCCTGGTGACATCCCCCACAGAGAGCTGCCAGGTACCAGGGCTGGGATGTGGTGGCCCCACGTGATTTTTGGGGTCCTGGGGGGCTCCTGGGCCTAGGACAGGCCTCACAGGCTGTGTCCTCCTTCAGGGTTCCCAGGAGAAGGGACGCTCCACTGGGAGACGGTTGGACCATTGCTGATGCAGAAGAAGCAGCTTCCATGGTATGAAGGTGAGTGGACAACCCCAATTATCACCCCATGGCCCCAAAGCCACCATCCCAGGTGCCGCAGTGACCTCTGAACCCCCTATTTTGTCCTTTTTTATGCTGTCCCCAGAGCCATGCCACACAGTGAAGAGGTTCCTGTTGGCCGGGCTGGCCCTGGTGGGCAGCGCCCTGGTGGCAGCTGCCCTGGTGGGGGGTCTGCTGGGGCTGGCCTTGGCTGTGTGGCGCCTGGGCAGGCGCCAGCAGGGACGGCGGCGGCTGAGACAGCAGTGTCCCTTCCAGGTTGAACTGCAGAGCGTGGTGAGGGCTCTGGCCCCCAGGGAGACAAAGAAAAGTGGTGAGGTGGGTCCAGACCACCACAGCGTGATGAGGAGCTCAGTGTGAGCCAGAGACCTCCTCCCTCCCCAATAAAAAGTGCTTTGTTTTTCTCTAAAGCTGCTTCTGGTGGTACTATGTAGATGCCACCACAGGCTGGGGACATGCATACCTGGAAGCCCCATCTCCTGGTGGTACCACTAGGTGTGGTGGCACATCTGCAGCTCATGGTGCTGGAGATGATGGCTCCTGGTAGAGGGAATTTAGGTTCCTGGAGGCACCATGGAATATCTTGGACATGGTGGCAGCCTACTGGGGACAGTCCCTAGGCTGGTCCATGAGGCTGGTAGTGGCTGCGGAGGGATGGGAAGATTCCATTTCAGCTTAGGAGCTGGTGGGGTGACCAGGGTGGCTCTGAGTGTGCAGGGACTCCAGCGTGGAGGTTCCTCAGGGCCAGGAGGTGCTCACCCAGGTATCAGACCTACATGTCCCAATAAAGGATCTGGGCCTCCAGGACACAGCTGGCCCCATAGAGTGGACATGGCAATGGGTCCCCACCAGCTCTGGCATGGTCATGGTACCCAAGCAACAACTGACACTGGATCAGGCTTGAAATGTTTTAATTAGGACCAGCCATGGGGCAGGGTGGCCGCTCTGGTGTGTCAACAGAGCAAGGATTCACAGTCGATGGGTCACAGCACCCCAACAGCAGCAGTGTCTTGGTGTCCCCAAGGTGGGGGGTCAGTGTGGGGCAGGGGGTTCTCCTGGTGCCCCATAAAGCTTACGGAGGCTAGAGTCCATCAGGAAATCCACGCTCCTGCAGGGGGACAGGGGGGGTCCCAGGAGAACAGGACAAGGTGGGGGGGTGCTGAATGGAGGTATCCCTGGTCCACCCCACCACCGCCAGCCTCACCCTGCTAATCTCCAGCTCAGCTCCAACTAATCCCAGTCCCTGTGGGGCCATGTCCTGGCCAGACCCCAGCAAAGCCCCTTTGGTGTGGGGACAGCCCCCATCCCCAGCTGTCACCCTGTGTGTCCCTGCCCAAAGCACACACTGGGACCAGCTCCCCTGGGAAGATAAAGACTCCATCCTCCTGACCCGTGATGTGGTGGTGGGACCCCGTGGTCCACCCCATGGACCCTACTTGTCCTCAAAGGGTTGTCCCCATGTCCCTCCTATGTGGGGATGGGGTGGTAGCACCCATCTGTCCCCATGTCCCACTTACATAGGGATGGGGTGGTGGGATCCCTGTGTTCCCATGACTATGGGGATGTGGTGGTGGGACCCTACTTGTCCTCAAGGGGTTGTCCCCATGTCCCTCCTACGTGGGGATGGGGTGGTAGCACCTGTGTGTCCCCATGTCTCACCTACATTGGAATGGGGTTGTGGCACCTACTGGTTTCTGTGTCCCCTGTCCCTATGTCCCACCTACATAGGGATGGGGTGGTGGCACCTCCCGGTTTCTGTGTGTGTCCTCTGTACCTGTCGATGGGGGTGATGATGAGGGGGATGGCCGCCAGCCCTAGGGCGGTGGTGGTCCAGCGGCGCAGAGCCAGTGGCCAGCGGGTGACAGCTCCCAGCAGGGCCAGTGAGGCGGCGCAGAGGCGGTTGATGGTGAAGCCAGGGATGGCCACCGAGGCCAGGCTCTGCCACACGAAGGTGTCCACCACGGCCACCCCCACCCGCATGGGGTCCTGCGGGTGGGCCTGGGGAAGGGACAAAGCAGGGTGGTCATGGGAGGCTGGGGGGCACCAGTATCGGGGTGGGGAGGGGGTGACACTCACGGTGGCAGCTTTCCGGCCCTTGTCGATGGCATCAGCGGTCACGTAGGCGGTGGCCACCCCGTAGCTGGCCCACACCACCGGCACTGGCACCAGCGGGCGGAAGGACTCGCCCACCTCGTTGGCATAACCTGGGGGTCGGAGGGGGACGTGTCTACTGGGATGTCACCGGGAGGGGACAGGGGGTCACCTTGGACCCCGCTGACACCGGCGCTGCCAGTGACCACCAACTGCCCGGTACTGGTACCAGTGTCTGACCAGTGCTGGGGTGGGGGACACTGACCGGTCCCAGTGTCACTGCGCAGGGCCAGCACCCAGTATCGGTGACAGTGCCCGGTACCAGTGGCACAGCTGGGTGTCAGTGCTGGGTGACAGATGCTGGTATCTGGTAACAGTGCCGGTGTGTGCCCTTACCCTGTGTGGGGTACGGGACCAGTGCCCGGTGTGCAGCACCAGTGTCTGGTGTGCAATGCTGGCCGCTGGTACTGGCACCCGGTGTGCGGTGTTGGGCGTCAGTACCCAGCCAGGTGTCTGTACCGGTACCTGATGTCAGTGCCCTTTGTCGGTGCCCAGTACCCGGTGCAGTGCCCGGTGGCCCCCACCAGTGGCCGGTACCCGGTGCTGGTACCTGGTACCCAGTGTCGGTGCCTGCTGTCACTGCCCGGTACCCGATGCGGTGCCCAACACAGTGCCAGTGCCCGGTGTCGGTGCCTGATGTGGGCGACTGCACCCGTTATAAGTGCCCGGCGTAAGTGTCTGGTGCCTGGTGTCAGTGCCTGGTCCCCAATGCCGTGCTCGACGCAGTGCCTGGTGCCGGCACCTGGTTTCAGCGCCCAGTACCCCGTGTCAGTGCCCGGTGTCTGTGCTCTTTCCCCAGTGTGGTGCCCAACACAGTGCCTGGTGCCACTACCCAGTGTCAGTGCCCGGTATCCCCATGTCTGTGCCTGATGTGGTGCCCGGTGCCAGTGCCCAGTACCCTGTGTCTGTGCCCGATGTGGGCACCTGTGCCTGGTGTAAGTGCCTGGTACCCGGTGTCAGCACCCGGCGTCAGTGCCTGGTATCCCGTATCTGTGTCCGATGCCGTGCCTGGTGCCAGTCCCCCGTGTTGGTGCCCGGTGCCCAGTGTGGTGCCTGGTGTCGGTCCCCTGTGTCAGTGCCCGGTGCCAGTGCCAGTCCCCTGTGTCGGTGGCAGTGCCCGGTATCCCTGTGTCTGTGCCCGACGTGTTGCCTGGTGTCCCGTGTCTGTGCCCAGTGCCAGTGCCTGATGCAGTGCCCGGTACCTGGTGTCAGTTCCCGACGCAGTGCCCGGTGCCGGTGCCCGGTGTCAGTGCCCGTTCCCCCGTGTCAGCTCCCGGTGTCGGTGCCCGACGCCAGTGCCCGACGCAGTGCCCGGTACCGGTGCCGCGCTCACCCAGGTACCGGACCCATGTGTCCCGGTAAAGGTCCGGTTCCTCCGTCCCCATGGCGCGCGCTCGCGCTCCCGCTCCCGCCGGCGCCGCCGCACGCGCCCGCCCC
>VXBW01001213.1:0-27255 GCA_013400375.1 Thinocorus orbignyianus
AAACTCGGGAGCAAGCAAGGATGGTGCATCCCGGTTGGCTCTGCCTGCTGCAGGGCTCCCTCCTCCTGCTGAGCCGCGCTCCCGCCGCCGCCTGCCCGCTCCGCGGAAAAGTAAGCGCCGGCTCGGGGGGAGGAGGGGAAAGCCTGCACCCACTGCAGCGCTCCCGCCGGAGTTGCGGGGTCTCGGGGCACAGTCGGCCGCCCCTTTCCCTGGGGAGGGGGCAGGAGACCCGGCCGCGGCGGGAACGGGTGCGGGGCGCGGGTGGCGGCCGGGGCAAGGGAGAGGGGAGGGCGGTTTCCAGGGACCGGGTGCCAGGTGGGAAGACCACCGCTGGGGGCTGACGGAGGAGCGGGATGAAGGAGGAAGGTCCCGGGATGAGCCCCACCAGGACCTTTCGCCTGCGGCGTGCGGGACGAGCGGTGCCGCTTCCAAGGGGACAGGCTCGCCCCGAGCGGCTTCTGCGGGCATCCCGGCTGGAGATGGGCGCTCGCCTTGCTGCTCAGCGCCGTGAGCGGTCAGGGGGTTCGGAGCAGCAAATGGCCGTGGCTCTGAAGTGGAAACAGGGTTTTATGTTAGGTTCAGTTAGGTTTTGCTCGTCCTCTAAGGTCATCACCCTGACTTTAGTAACCAGAAGCAGCATGGGCTGACCTGGCTGCAGTGGGTGGCAAGCCTAGCTGAGTGCCCTGGCCGGTGTGAAGCTTGCGAGCTCAGTGTCATTTCCATTAAAAATCAGACACTGAGAAAAAGCAACTCTTCCTAGAGTTTTTGAGGTAAAAGTACCAAAAAGTATACAGCATATTCAGCCTTCCTGAACTTTGTCTTAATGTTTCTGCTGGTATTGACAGATCTTCCATGTTCTCTGTTGGTATATGCATGGACCTGGAAGCATTCTGACTGGAGGTGCTGTGCACCTGAGATGCTCCTGGGACGTCTTGCCGTTTGTGTTCACCTCCTGCCCCAGACAGGATTGCCTTCACCAGCATAGCTGTTAGGAAGCTGTAAACCCTTTGAAGCTGAGCGCAGATCTGCTGCACTAGGGAAGTGCCAAACCCATAGTGGGCAGAGTGCAGGGTAGGTGTGCAAGTGTAGGCGTGAGAAAGCTTTGCAACTCTGAAGAAGGTCTGTTGTGTGACCTTTCTTCTCTTTCTCACCTGCACATGCACGTGCATATGGCCTCCTTGGTCTGTGCCTTGCTGCTCCAGCTGAGCGTGCTGGCCCCCCTGAAGCCGTACAGGGGGATCCTAGGATTTAGGGCACTGCTGCCCTAAATCAGAGCTTAACCATGCCTTGGGGGAGGGGGCCTTGACAATTTGCTTGTACCTGGAACCAGTTTGTTAACCAGTTTGTTTATAGGTGGCTAGCCATGATGTTGTCACGTAAAGCCAGCTCAAGCCTCTGGAGCGTGTCTTCCTTTCGCCTTGAGATCATAAAGTGCAAAAGCTCTGTGCTGGCATGAATCTACAGCAAGGAGCTAGTGAGAGCAAGAAGGAATGGTAGAGCCCCTGATTCTGAGCAGCAGAAGTTGTACTTTTGGAAATGGGTAATTCACTCATTTGGTGGGACAGAGGGAATTTTCCTCAGGAGTCACTGACTGAGCTTCAGCTAATTACAGGCAAAACTGGAGGTGAAATGTACTAATGGTATCTCATTATCTGATGATCAGTCTGTTATTAAAATGTGAGACCAGCTGTAGTTCTGGTATTGGCAGGCTGTTTCCTAGGGTCCTTGGGACAGTTGTGGTAGCCACGCTGTCTAGGATTGGCAGCATCTGCCTTATTTGCAAAGCTGTTGAGTGTATCCTTACCAATATTTACACCATCCCCTTGGGAAATAACATTCCTCCTAGTCCCTGGATCATCAGAGAGGGCTTTTTAGTTTTTATCTTAATTCTTTATGGGGTTTCTTTTCTTACCTCTCTAGATTACAAAAACATATTTCTTCTGTTTGTCAGGTTGCCTAAAGCTTCTGTCATGAAAGACACACATGCATCAGTACCTGAAAGAAAGAAGCTGCTATTTTAAAGAACAAGCATAGTATACTTCAGGGAGCTTTCTCATCATCACTCCAGACTATAGTTAAAGCTGGAACCAATAATGTGCCCCATTATTCCTTTTACTTTTTTTTTTTTTCCCCAATAGGGAGAAAGAAAGGCTTTGAAAACAGTTAATCTGAAATAAAGTATGCTGGAATCCTTTGGGTTATCTTCCAGGTACTAAGTAATGTGCTCTAGTGGTGCTTTCTCTTTGCTTAACACTGGATTATATTGGTGAATTTAAAGCCAGAATCCAGGGGTTGACAGCAGAATGCTTGTAGTTGTAGCTGGTTAGCGTTTTATGGTGTACCTGATAGGGGGCCAATTAATTTAAATGGCTACCTTTCCCCATGTATGCACTTCATCAGAGCAAGTAGTCTGTCTGGTCTCAAACTTTGGATTTTTAGGTAATTTTTTTTTTTTTTTTTTTTAATTTCTGACAAATAGAGACTAGATGTGTATTCTTTCAATAGCTGTGCAGCGTTTATCCCCGGGTGAGTTCTGCTTACAGTCTTAAGCTGAGTCTGAGGTGGACAAAAGATGAAGAGAATGATTATTAGACATGTGCCTACCATTTCTGTGTGCATTACTGTAGATGCATGAGGCACTTTACATGGTGAGTGAAGGTACAATCTTTGCCTCAACTAGATATAAATGAACATGACAAGATATGACACCAGCATAGGGAGGGAAGAAGCTGTATAGGGAGGATTATAGGGCTGTCGACATGGGTGAAATATTGTGTGCAACATGCTCTGGCTTCCGTAACAAGCAAAAATATGTAAGAAAATACTGTGTGATGAGAAACAGTATAATCCTGGGCTGAAGTTTGGCACTCCAGTCTCCACCTTCTGAAAGATAAGGAGGTGCCAAAAGACTGTGAGACACTAGCGTGTTCTGAGCAGCTGTAATGTTGCCTTTTGGAGGTAAAGTGAGCTTTGTGAGCTCCCCATTGTAGCATCACCTGGTGATGATGCCCAACTGCTGGTGCCTGGAAAATGGCTCTGAGAAGGGAGGCCTGAATAGTGCTTGGGGAAGGATGCCAAGTTCATGATTGCTCCCATTGGTATGAAGTGCCAGCAAGGGTACCTAGCTGCTCTGCTTTGTCAGGTCTCAGTTTCTAGGACTGTGTGAGAAGTTTGATGACGTCTCAGCCTGTTTTCTTCTGACTGTACTTCAAGCTCTTTAGAGAAAGAGTTTACTTCCTTTGCGCGTGATGGCCTGTGTAATTTCCTCAGTGGTACCACTAATGGCTGGCAATTTTACTCTGCTTTCTGATTGCGAAAGCTGAGGATATTTGCACTGCAAAAAAAGGGAGAATGCAATGCCAAAGAGCATTGTAGCTGGACTGTAGTTCAGAGCAGTGCTGATGATCTGTGTTAAAGCCTGGTACCATCTATGCGTGCTTGATCCTTCCTTCTGTCTGGATTTGTTCAGGAGCTGAATTAAAGTTTTAAGCTGGCCAGTGACCACTTGCTCCTTTCAATTCCTTGCAGTCATGGCTGTTCCTTGCAGCCAGTGCTGCCGTGTACATGATCAGACTTGTGTGCAGTGAGCTCTGTTGACCTCCTGACCTCATGTGAGTCTTTTGACTTTTCATTTACTTATATTTCTGGTCCTTCCTCCTTGCTGGGTGATGGCAATTTCCAGTTGATTTCTGATCACATCAGTGTGTTCTTCCATTTTTCCCTTCTGAGAAATTGCAGGAGGGAGCTCTGTCTTGTTTTTCCTCCTATTTTACTTTGTGTATTCATTTTCCTCTTTGCTTCCTGGGTCTACGTCAGATTCATGCTCACATGTTGTGCTGTACCTTCTTTACCTCCTGCTGCTGTATTGTGTTTGCAGTTCTTCCCATGGTCTTCAGAAGAGTTCTCATGGTTTGTAATTCAGGAGTGCATTCCAGGACTCTCCTATAGGATCCAGAGTTATAGCACAATGTTACCAAGGTCAGAGGTATCCTCCAAGCTCTGAATGTGCTGCAGAAGTGTAGGACTGGTGGTGGTGCTTTGCAACCTGATGCGGCTTGATCTATGGCCTGGGTTTGACGTAGGGAACTGTTGGAGAAGATTGTCCCAGCTGAGTCACTGCAGAGCAGGCTTCAAGATCAACCTTTCTGACCCTAGGTCTTTAGTGTCAGAAATTTATAAGCAGTATGCTTCCGATAAATTCCTCCAAGCAACCTGTTCTGCATTTGGCAGCCAGGCAGTCTTCTTAGATCAGCACACACACACACTTAGCCTCTGACCCAAGGTTAGAGTTGTCTGCTAGGTAAAGGCTGACCAGATGTTGGAGTGCATCTGGATGACTGTCCTCTTACTCAGACGTGCAAAGCTACCTCTTTCTGTCCACACAGACAGATTTAAACTGTGTCCATTGCTCCAGAGAAGACCACTGCACCAGTGGAGTGAATGCTGTGTGTGCCTGACACTGGTGTAAGGTGACTTTGCAGGATCCCAGCAGGATTTATTTTGCCCCATCTGCTCTCCTGTCCTGCAGGATTGCTTGAGGTTTGAGCCCCAAGCTCAAGTACAGGGAATACCTGAATTCCGGTATTCTGGAGGATGCAGTGAGGCACATTTTGCAGTGGAACAAACTTAAAGTCTGACTTCCTGATGGCTGTGGTTTTGGGGAGATTTAAAAACTATTCTAAAGAAAGAAGCTTTTTCCTTTAAATGAATATGAACCTAGAACAACCACAGTCTGAGTTTGGCCTGCAGAATTTCTTTCCTTATTTTACGAAGTATTGCATGTGCTTCTGTGCTCCAGAAGAAAGAGGAGAACTGGGCTGCAAGGGGCCTTGTGTATGGGCCCATCTGCCATGTGCTACATCCCAGCGAAACTGTATTTCTACTTGCTCCAGCAAGTCTGCCTGTCAGCTATGTTTCGTGTTATCCATTTATTTTCGCTCAGGGCGAAAAGTTCTCCCAAGATGCTGGAGCACCCTTGGACTAAGTATTCCATCAATTTCTTTGATGAAAGGTGCCTTTCTGTGCCAAAGCGAGAGGCATCAAGGTGCAGGTGATTGGAACACTGCTGTCATGCTCTGCTTCAGCAGTGATGCAAGCTTTTCACTTCATAAAAGGTGTAAACTGGATAAGCATCTTGTCTGGAGCTTGACCTGCTTTGCCTATGCTCTGCTGCTAAACCAGCAAACGTCCAAATGATGAGCTGGGGCTGTGTTACTGCTAAGACCCAGTGTCACCTTTCAGAAGGAGAAGGCCAAGGCCAGTCTTCTTGTGTTTTAAATTAATGAAAACTGAATTTTGACATCAAGCCCTGAGAAAAAGCATGGTCAAAGAGGATTCTGTGTGAGCAAAAAGTCTTTAGGAAAAGTCCATGCTGGCAAGTTGCTGAGCCAGATGACCTGCTGGCTTGGCACTACGTTTTCCTTTAAGCTTTGTACTGCAGTGGCCCAGTATAAATGTCTGTACTTACTCAGCTATATCTCCCTCTCTACCAGCAAAACAAGCTGAACTCCTTCCTGTGGACCATCAAGAGAGATCCCCCATCTTACTTCTTTGGCACAATTCATGTCCCATACACTCGTGTCTGGGACTTCATCCCAGAGAACTCTAAGAAGGCCTTCCAGCAGAGCCACATTGTATACTTCGAACTGGATCTCACTGACCCCTATACCATCTCTGCTCTCAGCAGCTGCCAGCTCCTGCCACAAGGGAAGAACCTCCAGGATGTGCTGCCCCGTGACATCTACCACCGGCTCAAGCGGCACCTGGAGTATGTCAAGCTCATGATGCCATCCTGGATGACCCCTGACCAGCGGGGCAAAGGGCTGTACGCAGACTACCTCTTCAATGCTATTGCTGGCAACTGGGAGCGGAAGAGGCCAGTGTGGGTGATGCTGATGGTGAACTCTCTGACAGAGGTAGACATCAGATCACGAGGTGTGCCTGTCCTGGATCTGTACCTGGCCCAGGAAGCAGAGCGGCTGAGGAAGCAAACGGGTGCTGTAGAGAAAGTAGAAGAGCAGTGCCACCCGCTCAATGGGCTGAACTTCTCCCAGGTGAGATGGAGTGGTGTGCAGGGTGCCAGGCTGGCTGCTTGGGTGGCTATCCCAGCAGCAAGAGCATGGGCTGGGACATGAGGTAAGTGCTCTCTATCCAGAGATCTCACATTTGCTCTGCGGAGCCCATGCCTTTCCCTGTGCCCTCAGGAAAGTTTGCTATGTGTAGGAGTTCAGGCTACTAGATTCAGCCCTAAATTTACTTACACTTGGCCTGGGGAGATCCCTCTCCTCTTCCCTGGGCAGCTAGGGGCAGCTTCCACCCTAAGAGATGCTGGACCTTTAGATAGGTCTCTGACCCTGGCTAGGCTGCCTGGCAGGTACCCAGGGTAGTCTGTGCCTCTGTGTCTAAACTTGCTTTTGTAATATCTAGATAAGAAGAAAACTGTGATCACCTAGGGGAAGCAAGGGCACTGAGATTAAAGCTGAGAAGTAAACACTGTTTGGAAAAGTATCGCAGTGGACTTCTCAGTGCGCTCAGAAATAGGGGCCCATCCTTTGTGTTGGGAAAAGTGGTTTTGTTTTTTTCTCTTCTGTTGAGACCAGGTGAGGGTCAGCACAGCTTCCTTCAGGGAGCTCCACAGCCTAGTGCAGGCCCTTGTGCAAGTGCCTTTGTGTTGGCAAACCATCTGGAGTTTAGCACTGTTTTTCATGCAGTATCACACCAGGCAAGAGAAAAATCTTTGTGTTGTTCATGTGTTGGATTGGTTGTGGCCTCTCCTCTCTGCACTAAATACACTATGGAACAGTGTCTGTCACTGTACTTGCATGTGTAGTGGGAACACAAGCATAGTGTTGCTCTCTGGCCCGGGATACCTTTGCTGCAGGGAGGTGTTAATTTAGGGAGAGAAAGGGGCATTTGGTTCGACATAGTTAAGACCTGCTGTTGCAGCATGTTCTGGTAGTCCAAGGTAGGACAACCTGCGGTCATAAGGCTGGGGAGTTCTGACTGATGCTTGCCCCTTTCCCTAACGCCCTGAAGCCTATCTCATCTGTGATGTGGAGTTTCCCATGCTGGAAGGGGACGAGCAAAAGGCGAGCTGCAGCCTAGCAAGGGGAGGGACAGAAGTTTGGGGCAGATATCGGAAGTGCTGCTACCCTAACCAGTCTTGGCAGAGACTACAGTGCAGGGAATAGCATGGCAGCCCAGAGTGCGACACTTGTGCAGTCCCTGACTGCAGGCGGGGCATCTGTGCTCCACTCTTTCCTTGTTTGGAGCTGGGTAGCCTCATTCACTTCTCCAGTTTTTTACTCGACTGTGCTTTGACATCTTGTGCTGTCACTGCTCACAGCTACCCTAGAAATGGGCTGGGAAGTCCCAACTCTTTCCCAGTTCAGGCCTTAGTAACGTTACTACTCATGTTTTCTTTTGCTGATACTGCCTCTCTGGTTTAGAATGACAATGGGGTTGAGATGTGTTTTCTCCATTGCCTTGTAAGAAAGTGGGAGGAAGACTAAGAAATACAGATTGCAAATTATGTCCCCATTAAATTCATGCAATGATTGACACTTAATTTAGACCTTCACACAGCTCCCTTCAAAGAGTGGCTCTTGCTGTGCTGTTTTGCAGGGGGAATAAATACCATGTGAGTTTAAAAGCTGTGTGGGTTAGGAACACAGAGCTGCAATGTGCAGAGCTGCCAAACCTGATGACGTTTATTGTGAGAGCCCAGGTGCGGGGGTCAGAGTAAGCAGAACTGCAGGAGAAATTTAGCTCTCGTTGGGAAAATCACAGCCCGTAATAACCCCATGGTGCATGGAGAAGTGCATGTGCATCACGCAAGCTGTAGTTCCTCCCATTGCTGCTCACTTCCAGGAGAAATAAGCATGCTGTCCCTTGAGGGAGCAGGTATAGAGCAGCTACTGCACTGTAAAATTGCACCCTCACTTCAGCTCACTACTAGATTTCCCATACAGGCAGCTCAAGGCAAAGGACAACTAGAGGCAGTCGACTTTTATGTTTCTCAGCTAATTTCATGGTTGTTTCAGAGCCTGACTTGTGAACTCTCCTGGTTGGCAATTCTGTAAATCCTTGATTCTCGAAGCTTTCTTCTCAGTTTGTTCAGGCAGTAGAGTTAATTATATGTTTATTGTAAACCAAACAAACACTTTGAAATAGACTACTTGAGATAGACTCCCAGACCACTTCTGTGTCTATCTTTCACATGAACGAACACACAGAGATGAGTTAGAACTTCTCCTGGAGAAAATGGGGGCACAAAGCTATAAAGAATAGTCTAATCCTGTGCAAGGAATGCTTTTTTTTTTGTTGCAGCAGAGTTACAGCGTGATGATGTACATGGCAGGGAAGCAAGCTTAAGGCTCTCAGTTTATGTTTCTGTATAGGGTTTGCTCTTTCTTCCACTTACAACATGGTTGTACTATCTAGTGAGGGGGACTTCCAGGCCACTCACAAGCAACACATTGTTATTAGGTAGGTCCCTCTCTTGATCTATACTATCTTGCAGGTGAAGATCTGGAATGGTTTATCATTGACTGGTTCCATCAGGTTGCACAATGCTCAGTAACTGTAAAGTGCAGGCAAACATAAGCTAAACACTTCCTTTTTCTCTTTGTGAGGAGAGAGAGGAAAAAAATAAAATAAACAACCCCCCCCACGCATAACAGCTATCAACATTGCTTGCCATGGGGCTTTTTTTGTTTGACTGTATTTGTTCCAGTTTCTTCTTTATCTTTTGTTTTATGGCTTCTGTATTTTACCTCTCTGTTCTTGCTCAGCTCAGTCTGACTGGCCACATAGGCAGCTCATAAAAGTATAGTTTCTGTATGATACACAACGGTGTGTAGTAATCTGTGAAATACTTTAGTGCCTCCCCAACCCCCCTCTCTTGTTACAAGATCTACGCAACTTTAGGGAGTATGGAAAGATTAGTCTGTCTGCATGCCAGGGCCATGGTGTTTGTTTCCCTGCTTCATGCTTTTTCATGCTGAGCATCAGTTTGTCTCAAAAACTTTTTTCTTCCACCTCATCTTCCTTCACAAGTAGTGCCACTCTTGTTACAATACCATATAAAGATGCAGATTTCATTTCTAGGAGCATCTGTGTTTATAGAAAATAAAAGGCTTTGTAGCTATACACAATCTGCCCCTGCAGACTCCTAGCACTAGTGTCAGTCCCTCAGACCTCCCAACTGTTCCTTTCAAGTTATGCGTGTGCTTACATGCTCGCTGGATTGGAGGCTTTAGTACACCAGCCTAAAGCCTCTGCAGCTTTGCTCTTGGCTCCTGCTGTCATGTCACAAACATCAGTTTGGTGTTTGCTCAGAAAATGAGGTGACTTTTGCCCATACTCTGCCATACACTTGTAAACAGGCTGTGCTTTAGTAACCACACGTGGTGTCCAGGCTGTGCTTCTCACAGCACATCTTAGGCTTGAACACAAGAAGTTTATACTTGTGTCTACCTCCTGTATGGGTCTGAGCTTAAGCATGTAAACATGGTACAGCCATCAACAATTCCTTGGCAAGACTCTGGCCAGTTTGCCTTCTCTAAGCTTGGGACACTTGGGATTCTGCCTGTTTGCTGTTCTTGAGAATAATTTTCCCCAAGTGGCTTTCCTGTGTCCAGAGCTTGCCATAGCACCCTGTTCCTACCTGAGCATCTGAATACATGGTTACATCTTCAAAAGTAGTCTTCTATGCTGCTTGGGTGGCAGTAGAAAGCAGGGAGCCACAAAGGACTGACTGCTGATGAAATCTTGGCTCCAGCTCTTGGGCTGAGCACTTGAAAGTCCTGTCTTTTGCATCTTTCAGCATACAGTTAGCTGCAGATAGAAAACGAAGCCCAGGCTTCTGTGATTGAGTTTTTGGTTTTTTGCCTTTTTTTTTTTTTTTTTTTCTGTGTGTGTTAAGTAGGACATTAATTGTTCACATTTCTAGTCAGAGCAACCTCTGCAAGCAACAAAGCACTGAGACATTTCTGTTTTTCTCTGGAGGCTTACCAGCTCTTCCAAGTTCTGGACCACCAGCATGACTGTCTGAGCATTCTAGACTTCTGCTTAGCAAATACAACATAACAGCAGCATAATTTCATAATTTTTTCTTTTTCCTAATCTACATACCCACTTGGGTGAGTGGGTTGCCTTAATAGCCCCTGCTATAAAACTATTATTTAGGAGCAGTCCACATCTGTGGGGAAACCAACACACCACTGCCTTGTGGTGGGAGGAGGTGGTTGTATTGGGTGAAAAAAACCTTCTAAGGAAGCTAAAGAAACAGGATTGATGGACTGAAATTAGGCCAAGAAGATATGGTATGAAATTGGAGAGAATTGTGTTAGTCTTCTCATTTCAAACAAAGGGCTTTTTTGCTAGTGTTGGGTTAATCAATTTGAGTGAGAGTACTGCTGCTGCACAGGAACATAGCCCTGTTATTTGGCTGGCAGGGGTCCTAGGAAACTCAAGGGAGCACACAGAAGCCCTAGACTGGATGCTTTTTGGAGCAACTCAACCAACAGGGGGTGTGTGGAGAAAGGAGGAGGGCTGTGGGCTTGGCTTGTTCAGCTGGTCAAGCAGTTGAGTGCCTCCATGCTAAACTTTGGTCTGCATGTTCTCGGGTCTTGGTGCAAACTTACTGTGATCAGTCATGGTGTCCTGAACTCTGTCTGATGCCTGATCCTGAGGGCTCACTACCTACTGGCCATTATAAAACCCAACACGTGGGACTGTAGCCACCAACTTTTCCTGTGGACAGCAAGGCCGCAGCCAGTGTGGACAGTGTAAAGGCACATACCTGCAGAGTTGAAGAAGACAATTTTCTCTCCAGTCTGAGAACTGGACTGCATTGCTAACACCCTGCTGTCCAGCAGCTGTTTGATAGTCCCTTTTTGGCCCAGACTGGGTTGCCGGGGCCGTGAGGATCGCATCTGGCTCCTTCATCCCAGTGGCGGTTTCTGTCACATGGCAGTGGTTCTGAAGACCAATTATTAATTTTCTTCAACAAACAGAAGAAATAGCCCTGAGTATAGCCCAGCATTAGTCCCAGAATATAGCCCAGCATCAGCTTTCAACTGTTTGATTTTATGAGGGTTTGTATTCCACCAAAGAGCCCCCACTGTAACCTTTCTCTATGTTGTGCCGATGCTGCAACTGTGATGTTTGTCCTTTGATGTTCTTTTTGTTCAATGAAGCAAAAAGAACCCATTGACCACATCCCAGTGGGACATTTTCTATGTGTTAACTATTCCTCCAGCCCTTCCCATTCCTAGCAGCTTCTGTCTTGCATTGCAGTAGTCACATGTGTGCTTGGCATAGTGGTACTGTCAAGAGCCTCATCTTCACTTGTTCAAACATCAGAGTTTGTTGCTTTTTCAGGCACAGTGGTTTTCTGAGAGTTCATGCTTGGAGGATTCAAGCATGGGGGATCATTTTTACTCTCACTTCTTCGGAGGAGGAGCAGTGTTACTGTTATTGTTGTGGACCAGTCCCTGCCTGCTCTGTGGCCAAGACAAACTGCAAACCAGTAGATAATCTAATTCTCTTGTTAAAACAAGTGTTGCATAGCACCTCTGTTCTATTCCCTGAATTATTATTTTTTTTAATCTGCAAAATCCATCAGTCATAGAGTTGGGCTTGTTGGGGGTTTTTCGCCCTCCGAGTTGTTGACATGTATGTTGAATGTTGTATGGCAAAGAACTTCTGCTGCAGAGGTCTTTAGTAGTTTACACAGCTGTTTCTCACCTGCACTTACATTTTCAGGTCTACTAACTACCATTTATGTTTCCCGTGTCTTCAATGTGTCATGTGTTGTTTTTTTTTTTATTTCTCTAAATTGCTCCTGCCATACACACTATTCAGGAGTCTGTTCACTGATGCTGTTACCATTGCCAAGTAAACTTGAAAGCTTGCAAAAAGCTGACAGGATTTTTGGAAAATGTATGCTTTCCTTTATCCTTACCGACTTGCAATCTTCTATAATCTTATAATTATTTCCTATAATCTTCATGAAGGCTTTTATTAGATAGTTATAGAGGTTGATTGCAAGTAGGATGAGGAGGCTGAAAAACAATTTTAGGATATCTATTGCTTTATCTGACCTAATGCAGAAATAGAGCAGCAGGAACAGTTCTTCATTGCTTTTCATAACAGAGGAGGGATTGGATCTGTAATCAGATAGCAGACTTAGCAGGTCGATGCACACCCACAGTTTCATTTCCAGCATGCTCGGATAAAGGATGCTTGGATACCAAGAAGTGCGAGCAGTTTCCAAAGGATTAGACAGATCAATGAAGAATAGTGAGACCAGGGAGTCTCATACATGTCCCAAGTGCCATCTCTGGCTCAAGATACCGTCCAGCCCCTGACAGCTTGAACTGAGGGCAGGCAGTAGGGGAAGAGCCACTCTGTAGGTTCTCTGTCATTGTTTGTGATAGGATGCTGGGCTTCTGCCTTACACAGAGGGTGTAGGAAGATCATTAATGAAATGTAACTGAAGCTGCATTTCCTGGAGGGGTGGCCGAAGCAAGCAGCTGAAACAAAAGACATGACTTCTCTCTGGAGATGCTGAGCTGTGGCAGCAGTGCCACTGGAGACAGAGCATGTGTATCCACCTAGCCCTGACTGAGTCCAATGTAGGACACTGGTGCCAGATTCTGCTGAGAGAGCTGGCTGCTGGCTTTCCTTCCTGGTCATCCTGCTTGCTTTTGGAAGAGAGATGCCGGGACAGGCTGGGCTTCTGTGTTAGCTTTGCTCTCACCCTTGTGTGTGCTGTGCTCTCGGAAAACAACTCTTCCTGCCAGGTTGCCAGATGAGATGACGCTCCCAGGGACGCAACTGCCCTTTTCCTTCTTTCTGGGATATGCACAAGGTGACAGTGCATCTGTCCTGTTTCGTGGAGCATTTAGTCTGTGCAGGCAGAGGCTCGGAGGCTCAACCTGAGACAAGTGGCTGTAAAAACTGGTGTTCAGACGCAATAGCTTTTAAACTCTATTGCCTCACTGGGAGCAGGAGGTTGGAAGTTGAAAAGAAACAGGTCAGCTGACCTAAGCTTAGTGGTGTTCCTGCTGGAACACTCAGATGTCCGCATTTCCTTCCTTTTCATGAGGCTTATCTTTCTTGAGCGTGGAGAGACCAAATGTGAACAGAGCACATGGGGAGTAGTAGTTAGCTGTGCAGTTTGAAACCAGGGAGTGGTTTATGGAGGGATCCATCCACGCAACTTACAAACAGTCATGTCAATTAAAACCAAATGTGTAACGGTGTTTAGTCTGCAATTTGCTGTGATTACAATCCTGTTATATAACTGTGTAAGGGAAGACTTTGCTGGACATTTGTGTTTCTCAGTGTCTTTGCTCTAGCAGTTTTAGCAGGATTGCTAGTTCTGGCCAGAAAAATTAATCTTTGGCTAAAACCACTACACTGTTTCAGGCTTGACTTACATGTAGGTCATACAGGGTTGTTATAGCAAATATTGTTTTTTTCTAATGTCCGATTTTATGTTTTTTATGTTGTCCTGTTTTCCTTTCTGAGCATGGTTCTTTTTGCACAGAGGCTGCATCATCAGCATACTCAGTGCTAGAGTGTAATTTTCATCTTATTTACTCAAACCTTAATTTCTGTGTTAATTACTGTCCAATAACAAATTGCTCATAATTTGTTGGTGTGTCCCACTCCCTTTGTGTCCCCCAAACAGTAACATGTGAGAAAAATGTTTATACATCTTTCTGGACCATCAGGCTGTCAAAGCTCAAATCAACTGGGTTTGCCACTATACACAAAGTCTGGCTGACTTTGCTGCAAAAAAAAAATGGTGCTACTCAATGCAGATGGCAAACAAGCATATTTCTCTCTTCCAAAGGTAAAACCTGAGGTGCTGTCTGCCTTTGTCGGGTATGTCTGGTAGCAAGTTATCCTCACTCTGGTTGTTTGCAATAGCTGTACTGAGGTACCCCACTGAGACATGTGGCTCATGGGGTCAGCATCATGCTTTATCACTGTCATGAAAGCACCCTAGGTGTGGTTAGCCCCCTCCACTTTCAGAAGTTGTCTTACTGGTATGTCACTCAGGACAAGCCATCCTAGCCCCACCAAGGAGGTGAGTTTCATGGTATGGCTGAGCAAGGAGCTGTCTCCAAGCATGGCTCAAACTTACTTTTCACTTACGCTTCAGGCAAGGTGGGCCAGGACTGCATCACTACAGCTCCCTGGCTTTGCATTTCTGTCACGTTGTGGCATTTTGAACATCTTCTGTGAGCTCAGGGGAAGTGTTTAGACTTCTTGTTGGAACCAGTTATATAAATCATAGAATTATAGGATGATTAGAATTGGAAGGGACCTTAAAGATCACTGAGTTCTAACCCCCCTGCCATGGGCAGGGGCACCTCCCACTAGACCAGATTGCTCAAAGCCCCATCCAGCCTGGCCTTAAACACTTCCAGGGATGGGGCTTCCACAACTTCTCTGGGCAACTTGTTCCAGTGTCTCACCACCCAAATAACACCAAAAGGTCTGAACTATCCAAAAAGCTATAGCCCGGCAGTGATGTGCTGCTGGATGTGCCCTAGCATCAGGTGTTGTTAAGGACCCTGCTACTCACGCTAGAGCCCTGGGTTCCTCTGATTCAGTGTAGGAAAAATTTTCAGTTGGTTCAAATGAAACTTGTGTTTTCGTCTCAGCTGACAATAAAGAATCAAGCAGCCACTCTCCCTCCCTTCCACCCTCGCTCCCCAAGCTATGGGGGTGAATCAGAAGAAACAGGTAAAATTCCTGTGTTGAGACAAAGGCGATACAACAGAATAGCAAAGGGAACAGGAAAACAAGAGCAATAACACTGATGGAAGAATGTACAAACACAATTATTACAATACCACCACCCACAGACCCAGACCCCAGCCCACTTCCACGCTCAACTTCCTGCTCCCTCCCCTGGTTATGGACTATGTATAGTTCACATAGTATGGAATACCTGTGTCCATACCAGAGCCTGGGGAAAATTAACCCTATCCCCACCAGAACCAGGACAAAACTTTACCTTTGCTGAGGGGCCTGGATTAACTGTGTAAGGATTTTAACTGCTGAGAAAATTTGACCTTTTATCTGGACATTATCCTAAGCCTAATCTTCCTGTCCCTCCAACTGGAAACACTTGATCAAGCCATTGATTCCTGGCTGTCGGATGCAACTGAAGAAACCAGGTGTACTTGTCCTCAAGCAAGGGCAAGGGTGAAAAGTGGATTTTGTTATTGCTTGGGGCTTCTCTACTACTTGTTTCGCAGGGGAGAGCTGGCTAAATCTCTCAGGGGCTTAAAAACCCCTTTGCCACATACCCAGAAGGACAGGTAAATATGTCAGTATCCAATGACGAAGAAGGCTAGACAGCTTAGCTTTCCAGTTGCACAGGATCGATAGAATATTCTTCTCCCAGGTCTTTCAGTAGGCATCTTAAGGGTGTGCAGCTTTGGGAACGCTTGACACTGCTTAACCAGGACTGTCCCAGCAGGCAAAACACACCCTTAGCCAGCGCTTGGCAGGCAGAGGTTTGCTGCTGATGTTCTGAGCTCAGTTTTGAAGCTCTTACTTTATTCTGACCAAAGCAATGCATTCTGCTGGGAATGAGCCACCTATAATCACACAAGAACGCCCCTTGACTACCGTGTGTGCCTGGGGAAATCCCTGCCCTTGGAGTTTCAGGGTATCCTGTATCCCGAAAGTGCAAACATTCCAAGTTCCTCTGTAGCGATCTGAGAGAGGAACTGAAGCACTGTCAGTCTTGGTATGTCTGGTAAAATAGTATCTGGTGATTTCTAGGACTGAGATTTCTGTACTTAAGCAGTTGCAGACATCCCAAGGTGAGATATATCTATTCTGTCCTTGAGACCATAGTGGCTACCTGCTAGACAGATGTGTACCTTCCAGTCTTGCATTGGTGAGAGGTGACTAAAACGCAGTCCTCGCAATCTCGCTGCTTGTTCCCAACCTCTCACCAGTCTATACTCTGTGACAGCTTGAGTATTTCAATAAATTGCACTGGGCACTGTGTTTCCAGTTTCCCAAGTGCCAGAACAAATGCTTGACCCTGCAGAATGCTGGCATGTAAGGAATGGTTGGGAGCTGCTGATGTAAACATTACTGCTGAACAGCCATACAGTATGGCCTAACTCTACACCTGGACAGTGTCTGCTCCTCAGCCAGTATACAGTAACTTGTTAGACTAGCATAGTTAGATCACAAGTTTCATCCCTGTGTGAATTTATAAGGCCTGTTTGTTAAGATAAATGGGCTATTGTTACAGGTGGAGTCCAGTGGGATAAGTTGCATGTCTAGAACGTTAAAAATAAAGTAGCAACACCCATGCTTTCTAGGAAGGATGAAGTGGAGAAAAGAGGTGACACCACATATCTTTTTGTTTGTTTTGAAGCTGTTAGTAAGTCAAAAGAAGGGAGGAAAGCTCAGGTTTGTGGTTAATCAACAACACCACAGGGGATAGAATACTTGTTATCAGTATTGCGTGATACAGTGAGCAGCTCCTTGAAAGTCTGCCAGAGGAGAAGAAAGAGAAAAATTAAGCTTCCATTTAGGTATTTCAGGTAGGTTTTTGCAGCACTGGAAGAAACCTATTCACCTAGAACACGGAGGTGAATAATGTTCTATCTAGAAGGTATCATGAGTGGCTTGAGTAATACAGTTTCAGACCTCATACAGGTCAATAAAAATTAATTAATCACTGAACTGAAAAGGATGTTTGCTTAGGTACAAGTAATTCTGACTGAATTTAATTTTGCTATGTGAAAAGGGAATATATAGTCCCAATCAATATGTATGATTGGTGCTTTAAGGGGACTCAGTTTCCCACAAATGAAAATAATTATAGGCCAAATAAAGTGGGAGGAAGGGCTTAAGCAAAAAAAGTATGAATGATAGATGGAAGTTGTTCAAGAGTCCTATACTATGTTTCTGAGAAACCACAATTCTACTTTTGCAATGATGAGTTCTTGAGTTTAAAAAAAGCTGGTGTGATTAACAGGAGATGAAAGCAGCAATAAGAAACCCAAAATGCAACAAATAGAGGAAGCGACGTGGACAAGTAATCTGGAAGAAAATGCAGACAACTGAAGAGAGAACTGAAGAGTAGTAATGAAGAGCATTGAGCATGAAGGCAGTGTGTTTGGAACAATAAGAAAGGGTTTTTAGATAGTTCAGGGGTTCATGAAGTCATGCCAGTCATAGAGGCTCCGTATTGAACAAGGTCGCCAAATTGTTGCTTATGAAGCAGAAAAGGCAGAAGCAACCAGTAGCTATGCCTTGGTCTTTGGAAAGGAGAATACTGTGTAGTCATAGTTTGGTCATAAGGAAATATTTTCTGCTCCCACAAGAAATTACTTCCGGTAATTAGGTAAAATATTAAGTGTCAGTGTCTTTAAATGTACAAAACATTTAACAATGCTCAATTTATAGTCCAGAATATTTAAAGACTTAAGACAAGGAGCTCCTTGAATCATTAATATAAGCACTTCAAAAACTTAAGGGGAGTGGAAAAAACCTAGTGTACCAGCATTATTCTGGGACAATAAGTGGGTAGCTTGTCATGCCACCCAAACTCCGGTTTGCTCAAAGCATAAAAAGGCTGACGGGCTCTGCAGCTAGTAAAGAGCTGAAAGAAGGCAGAATGATGCTAAGCAGTTTCCTGTGAATGAAAAGCTGGCTTCGTCAGACCGATGTGATCCCACTTCTTGACAAAAGTATGATATTTGGTGATAAGACTGATTCTGTTGACATAATTACTCATAGATTTGAAGGCTTGTGACATTGTTCCTGGTGACACTCTGATGTTGAACTACACTCTAGACTAAATCAGTGTAGCTTATTGTAAACAGCCCTGGGAAAGTGATCATTCTCGTAAAATGGCTGCAGATGGAGGGAAAGTTATCCTCCACTAGGGAGGAGGGAAGCTAGAAATGCTTGTAAAGAAATACTGAAGGTATCTGTCCCCAGCCATGCGTTTTTTACCCAGTGACTTTGTTCTGGACCATTAGGACCAGAAAATTCTCTATACTATGAGATACAGAATAGCGAAACATGGATGGGCCCATTCACTAATGAGACCTGGGCCTTGGAAAGCCATTATATACAGTATGTTTACTGAAAGTTACCTCCAAATTGGTCAGGAATATATTATATCGGATATACAATGCCCTTCTTGTCTCAAGCACAGGCATGTGGGCTGGGAGCTCAATTATATGAGGAACTAATGAGAAAGAAAGGACTGCCTATTCAAATAGGAGGAACTCAGAGATGGAGCTCAGATAATGTCCCCCTCAGCATACTATTGAAACTTACGGGCCAGTGACATGGGCACGAGGTGGTAGTCAACACTGTCAAATACAGTCTTCATGATGGTTTGAAAGAGATAGTTTCCAGGGTATTTTTGCCAAAAGCATTTTTTTCCTTTGAAGGATGCCGTGACATGGTATGTGACAGAAAGGGAGCCTGATGCCTCCAGGCTGAAACCTTGTAATCAGAAGATCTGGTTTCAAGTCCCAGCCCTGCCACTGCCTTTTTGCCTTTTTGGTGCCTTCTGCTCCTTGCATAAGGTTGAGATTAGCAGTGCTGTGTAGAGCTGTTATGAAAATGTTGCAGTGGATACACTGTTAGAGTAGTTTGAAGTAGCAGTAGCAAAAGAGTTCATAGCCAGGATGGTAGCACACAGCTTCTGCCCTTTGCTTCCCAAAACGGGTGTGGCCTGTCTACATGCTTTAGTCATACTCTAGGGTCAGTTTCTTAAGGACTCCTGAGAAGCTGATCCTTTTCTACCTTGAGAATCTGGTTTCCTGAGTAGTAACAAGCCATTTCAGTATCATAGAATCATAGAATGGTTAGAGTCGGAAGGGACCTTAAAGATCATCAAGTTCCAACCCCCCTGCCACGGGCAAGGACACCTCTCCCTAGAGCAGGTTGCTCAAAGCCCCATCCAATCTGGCCTTAAACACTTTAAGGGATGGGGCATCAACAACTTCCCTGGGCAACCTGTTCCAGTGCCTCACCACCCTCACAGTAAAGAACTTCTTCCTAATATCTAATCTAAATCTCTCCTCTTCCAATTTAAAACCATTACCCCTCATCCTGTCACTAGACTTCCTGACAAAGAGTCCCTCCCCAGCTCTCCTGTAGACTCCCTTCAGATACTGGAAGGCTCTGTTTAGAGAGATGGAAGCGGGGTTGTTACTGCAAGGCACACTGAGGGGACGTGTGAGGTAGCCTGACTGCTGTGGATGAAGGTGAATTTAGCCTTCAAATAAGTCTAGATTTTTTTTCATACGTAGTGAACCTGTGTAAATAAAATAGATTTCAAATGTTTTCTTTCAGGAGCTAAGAATGTATTTCTGATGTGGCAAAAAGTAGAAAACATGTATCAGGATTACAAATGGGTGGATGGGTACAAAATCTGTTCTGTAAGCAACAGCCAAATAAATGCCTAGGAGAAAAGGAAATACCAGAATAAGGTTGTTTTGTTTACTCTTTCCACTACTCCATTAATGTATCTGTTCACCTCTGGTGATGTTTGCTCTTCTTTGTGATGTTTTCTATTCTGAAAAGATGTTTTCCCATTGAATGATTTAGGGAAGGTGGATTTTGGTAATTTATGTTGGTTTAATTTTAACACAGATTTTATTAGGATTTACAGTGGCCCAGCATTGCAGAAACCCAGCTGTGGCATGTATTTATAATGTTTTGCCTCTTAATAGATCTCTGTTCCTCTAGCAGGAATTAGATCGTCGTGTGTGAGATTATCTTCTAAAACAGAATAACTTTAGAGCATAGTGCTGCACCAGAGTATCTCTATACATACTTCTGCAGGGGAGGATAGGTGACATTTCAGGATTTCTCTATTTTCAGGGCTCTGATCAGTGTAAATTGACTTATTTTGGAGACTGGAATAATATTTCACACTTCTGTCACCAATAGGCATGTTGAAAGATAGCAAGATGGTAAATCCCTTGAGATTAGGGGATGTATTGATAGACGATTCTATATGACATGAACCTTATGTTCCCAAGTGCTTTGTCTCCCATGGTTAAGTGAGTGACACTGGATCATGGTAACTTTTAGAGCAAGCCTGTCCATCATGTTAGTGGGTTTGTGCTTAGTGCAAGAAGTGATGTCCAGTGACTGTTAGGGCTGTAATAGACGCAAAGCTGAAGAGAGGAGCATTTGACAATGTTTGCTGAATACCACCTGGCAGTCACTAGTGCAGAAGACGTTTGAAAAATAACTTGAAAGTGCTTCTGGAATTCCTGTATGTTGTTCTATAGGCTTCTTGCAGAAGACACCCTTTGCTTCTGGTTGTGATGCCTGCTCAATAAGTGTGTCTTGGCTGAAGCAGATTTTGGAAAGTGCTAAATGGATTAGAGGAACAAGTGCTATTATTCTCAGTGGGACTGGGACTAATATGTCCTCTGGCTGGATCTGAAAGTGTTTCCACGTTTGAGCTGTCTAGGACAGACCAAAATCTATATAGTACTGGATTTTGAAGGTGTGATTCAAAGCACCCTTGTTGTTTTCAGTGACACTGTTTGTAAGAGGATGTCAGACATGAACCTCCTCACAGTTAATTTGCCTGTGTTGTGAGAGCCCCGTCACTGGTGTCATTGCAGAAGGAGCTGTGAACAAGTGATTTTCCAGCTGTTAGGAAAGTGTAATGTATCTGCTGAGTTTTCTGGGGGTGAGAAAAGTCTTTGCTTCTTGTTGGTTTGGCTTTGCCATGTTGCTAGGAAACAAGGATGCAAAGATAAAAAGTCAGCCTAGAGGGCCTATAGTAGAGGTGAGGGTTGTGGCTTGTTTTCCAAGTGCTTTGCTAAGTATCTTTTCTATGGCTTATGCTTACAGCAGAGACAGCAGAATGGGTAAATACAAGGTGCAAACAAACATCTTCCCGTGATCTCAGGTGGTGGGGATTTTTTGACTTCTTGGAAACATGGACTGGGTGTAACTCAGATCAAGGGAAATTTGAACCTTTTGCACATACAGTTCACGCTTTCTTGTTATGATGTATCATTGTCCTCACAGGAAACTAAACAGGAGGGAGCCTGAATTAGAGAAGTCATGTCCTTGAGTTCTTCAGTTTAAATGGTCCTTCAGCACTGTCCTGCTAGCTGATGCTTTTTCTCTCTCCTGATGGAATTGCTCATAGCCCCAGGCCAAGGGATTGTATTCCCTCAGCAATGGCTTTTAATGTCAAAAGTAAAAGTGTGTCAGAAAGCGTTTCTTTTTCTGTGAGAATTTTCCAGGCTATGGAAAGATCTCTCTGTTTTGAATTACAGTAAATGGCTCTCAATGTTATGAAACTGGAGAACTAGAAAGAATTTGACTTAGCCGAAAACCCTATTTGTAGCTCCAAAGTGGCTTATTTATAAATCGTTAACCCATTGTATTCGTCTGTTAAAAGTTAGATTTTGTGTTATAGGCAATGACTTCTAATGATTTGAATTGGGTTGAAAAAAGCATAGGATTTTTGAACTGCAGTCTCTTTATATACAGCAACTTCATCATAGATTGACTTGAGAGAACCAGTTTTGAAAACCCTCACTATGACTTTCAGAGAGCTGGCTGGGTATGCCTTGTGCTGACTTCATGGGGTTGTTCAGCAATTCTGATAGCTTTGCTTTCCTTTTGCCCAACAATTCCCAGAGCATCTGTTTGCTTATTGTTTTGGTGGTCATTAACAGATCCAATGTTGCGTGCAGATTTCTTCTAGGCCTTCAACTCATTGGGTTTGTAAAGCAGTAGGAAAAGACTAGAAGTCTCTATCTGTGAATTTCTCCGAAAGTCAGTACAGAGGAAGACAATATGATGTTCATCATCTACACTGAAAGAAGACCTGGACATATTTGGAAGTTGCAAGCAATTTTGTGGAGCGTTTGAGGTCTTTGTAAACACTATAGCACAGTAGCTCTTTACATCTGCTTTTCTTGCTCATAATTATGTGGACTTTTACGATTCAAGGAAACATAAGAGCGGATGGTGACATTCTAGGCACAAAAAATAGGCATACATGGTAAGACTAGGCATATTGCAATGCCTTGGCAGCAAATCCCATCTGCCACCAAGATTTAAACATGGCTTTTGCTTCTGCTTTGCAGCCTCTCCTGACAGTCCTCAGGCAGAAGCCTTTCCTCCTGCAGCCTGCTCATTGCTGATGAAAATGTCACGCCTCTAGCCACCAAGATTCTTGCATGTGAGATCTGGCTCTGTGGAAACCTGGCAAAATGTGGGAAAACTGCTGGTTACCATTATTCCTTCTGCTGTTCAGCGTGCTGTCCCGTTTCCATGCCACGTGGCATTTGCATGGTGCACACATTCTCAACCTGCTTCTCAGTTGTCTCTAAATATCAGGCAGCCTATGCTAGAGATGCAGCTTCAGAAGTCACTGATACTGCTGCAGTTAGAGCTTTTTGTGTGTGCACATGTAAGCATAAACGTGCTAGTGTGGGTGAAGTCTAAGTGGCTTCTGTTCTGCTGCAGCAGGGTTAGGACTGACTGTCAGTGCTGGCTGTGTTGTTGACCTTCTGTCAAATCTCAGAGGGAAGGTGAATGAGCCACATCCGTCTCTGTTGGAGCTGTCCTGTGTTGGGGAGCAGCCTCAGCTGCTCTGCCATGCTGCTCTGAAATAGCATTCAGACTTCCCTCAGTGGTACACATTTGTGTTCAAGTGGAGCACGTGTGTTCATGTGAGCATGCCAAGGTGAAGCAACAGTATGATGGGAGGTTAGAGGAGTGGAGAGGGCCTGAGAAAGACAGAGTTGTGGGGCAGGGTTTGGTAGAGAGTTGATTTATCAGGAAGGATGAGAACTTTTCTTGTAAGACTCTTTTTTTTGGCCTTTTTTTTTTCCTTCTACCATAAAGACTGGTGGATTGGACCCACATGTGGCAGAGACCGATGCAGTCCCTTGCCTGCAGTCACGCTTTCAGCAACCTTTACTGGTTGCTAGAAATATGTTGTGAATCTGTCTGTGCTATAGGAATGAGTGGCTTGTGAGCTCTGTGGATATGCATGAATGGTTTCTGTTCAGTAACTCAACTGACAATTAATTTAACAATAAATATTATAAATAATATATAAATATATAATATATAAATAATATTGTCATACATGTCATAATCTGGAGAAAACACTGACCACAACTATATAGACAATCTCCAAGCTGAAATTATTCTGTCAGGTAACAAACAAACATTTCAGACCGTGTGGGTTTACGGAGTTTAACAGATTTACCGGGGAAAGTACACTTTTCCATAGCCTGTCTTCTTAGAAATTAATCTTTGGGAAGATTATTCCCCATCCCTGGAAGTGTTTAAGGCCAGGCTAGATGGGACTTTGAGCAACCTGCTCTAGTGGGAGGTGTCCCTGCCCATGGCAGAGGAGTTGGAACTTGATGATCTTTAAGGTCCCTTCCAACTCTAACCATTCTATGATTATTTTGCTATTTTGGACACTGGCTTTTCTCTGGATACATTTATTTCCCCCATACTTGATGGCTCTTAATTATTGTGCATACAATGTTCTGTTCCTTAACTAATTTCAGTTTTGTATNGCACGTGTGTTCATGTGAGCATGCCAAGGTGAAGCAACAGTATGATGGGAGGTTAGAGGAGTGGAGAGGGCCTGAGAAAGACAGAGTTGTGGGGCAGGGTTTGGTAGAGAGTTGATTTATCAGGAAGGATGAGAACTTTTCTTGTAAGACTCTTTTTTTTGGCCTTTTTTTTTTCCTTCTACCATAAAGACTGGTGGATTGGACCCACATGTGGCAGAGACCGATGCAGTCCCTTGCCTGCAGTCACGCTTTCAGCAACCTTTACTGGTTGCTAGAAATATGTTGTGAATCTGTCTGTGCTATAGGAATGAGTGGCTTGTGAGCTCTGTGGATATGCATGAATGGTTTCTGTTCAGTAACTCAACTGACAATTAATTTAACAATAAATATTATAAATAATATATAAATATATAATATATAAATAATATTGTCATACATGTCATAATCTGGAGAAAACACTGANTTTTGGACACTGGCTTTTCTCTGGATACATTTATTTCCCCCATACTTGATGGCTCTTAATTATTGTGCATACAATGTTCTGTTCCTTAACTAATTTCAGTTTTGTATTACGGCAGCATCTGGAACTTTTTAAACAGGGAAACACAAATATACAAAAAAAGACTAGAGATTGGTGTAACCTGTCAGTCAATAGGAACATAGGCTTATTTCCAGTGCTTAATTTTCCGGTGCTGGAAAGATCTAATATTCTACTATCACCTATCACAAGGAAGTTTTGGGCAAAGCAGCTAGACTTAGGAGATGGGGAATGTTTCAGAGAGAACTGGGAAAATAAGGCAGCAAACATTTTAAAAAGAGAAAATCCTTAAGTATTATGTCAGTTCAAAATGGAATCAGAATTGAACAATTGATACTAGTATAGTAGGAAATGCTAGTTAGAAGCAACTTGCTTGTGTTTGCCTGTACAATTTACAAAAACAGAGCTTGCTTCCTTTTTGCCCTTGGTTCACTGGACATAGGTGGTACTTAGCATTTTATTTACTTTACTGTTGGAAATAACCCATTTTTTGAGTGTCCTCTCCTTAAGAATATAGCCTGAGGAGAATTGCAAGCAGATCACAGTTTAGGCATCAAAGGCTGAAAAACTATCACATGTGCATTGCAACACAGTACAGTAGAAAAGATTAGCTGGCCACATCAAGGCATACCCCTATGTACTCGGTCCTAAAGGCAAAAGTAAGCCAGGATTCTTAACCTTGTGGCTATCAGGAAAGCCATTCTAGTGGCTCACAGGGAGTTACAAGGTATGGTGGGAGCTCAGTGGCAGGAGGAACAAGTGTGCTCTGCATCCAGGCTTCCTGAGCACCCTCAGCCTTCCCCAACAGTAGCGTGTCTTCGGCTCTCCAGTTACTTTCTTTTAGCCCAGAGAACCAGTTACTTGCAGCATATGAGCATTAGGATGTGATGGCTAAGAAGACTTGCTGAAGCTGCAGAAACCTAATTCATCTTCTTGTCCGAAGGCAGGAGAAGTACACCAAAATGATGGCTTGGGAATGAGGCCAGTGGTGTCTTAAGTTTGGTCATGGAGACTGCACAGTGGCCCTGTAGAATTCATCCCTATTTATTCCTTCCTGCCTTAGCTTTCCCCCATATGTAAAATCACTTACCTGTTGCAACTTGAACTGATGTCTTCTTCTCGTCCACAGCCTATGCTGTGGGCCACCGCTTCATGGCCTTTTACTTTGCTAACCATCTTTTATTGGCAGGATGAACTGTGGTGATGCCCATCTCCTTCCATGGGCTTCTTTTTTTCTGAACTGATTAAACCAGTTTCTTCATTCTTTCCTGTGGCTGATGTTTCCAAATCTCTGAACAGTGTTCTTTTTCTCCTCTGGACTCTGAATTTGTTTCTGTCACAGCCGTGTCCAAAACTGGATGGAAGAGTCTGGCAGAGGTGGCCAGATATTTTGGAACTCTTCTCCAGCTGGTCTGCACTGGTGCAAAGTCCCTTGTGATGCAGAAATATTCATGGCACCATGTTGCAGCAGAGGAGCAAAAGATACGGAGGTAGGAAAGGAAAATAAAAAGCAAATGGCTTTGGATTATCTGAGGATGGTGGAAAGACTGAAGCCAACAAATATTTTACTTAAAAACCAGTACTGTTATAGACCATCATGCAAAGGATAGAACTGATGTTGATTTAGCCAGCAAATTGTTGATCGGGGTTGGTATGAGAGGATACCTGGTAAAACTAACCACTTCAAAACAGCAGGACCATATAAGACACAGACAAGGCTTCTAAAGCAACTAGCACAGGATAAACTGCTAGCCAGCCTTTTTTGAACATTCAGGGAGAAGAAGTGAGATCCAAGAAAAATGTACTGGGCAAATACAGTAACAGCTTTTAAAAAGATAAAAGCATGTCCCTGGAAATTGTAAGCAGAAAGTTTGAATTAAAACTATTTTGAACTGTAACAGAAGGTCCAACATGGCAGAATTTACATGAAAAAAATTGTTTTTCGGCTATTTTAAATTGAAATTGAATTAGCCCTTTGTGGTGGTAGAGAATTGCAGGCTGTCTTCTGCAGCACTCTTGCAATGACTCCATCAGCAGAGGAAAATTACACTAGCTTAAAGTGGTAATTATTTTTATATCAGAATTACTTGGGTTTGTTTTTCAATCATGGCTTTCAAAATGTGCAGTCATTTCATGGACCATCATCTGATGTCCTTGGATGACACAATTTAAATAAACACTGAGCTGCACCGAATCCATCATTGACACAATGTACTGAGGGATGGTCTAGTGGCTTTTGAGTATCATGAGGTCATTCAAGATAGAAGGTTACGCTGACAAAACTTTGACAGCCTCTGGAGCAGAATTATGTGATTGCTGAGTACACTGAAAACATGGGGCTGGATTAACTGGACCATAAGTAAAATTCTCTGTATGTTCCTTCCTGGATGTGTATCAAGGTGCTAACAATTTGTTTAAGGGCCTCAACAGAGGGGTGATATAGTCCCAGTAGAGGCTGGATATGTTTAGCAGACAGACTCAGAAGAGAATTATGATTTGGACTTGCATTTGTTTGGTTACCTTTCTTGCAAAAAAAAAGAAGTCCCATCCCAGAAGTGGGATGGCTTGTCAATTTACATAGCCAAGGATAGGGAATGAGGGAGTTACTTACCCAGGCTGTATAGCCTTCAAGTTTTGTTTTACTTGGTTTGAAATGGTTAGGAACATATACGCAAATGGACATATAAACTGCAGCCCTGGTCTATGATTCAGGTTTGGACCTCTTAAGCAGTGGTGCTGCAATTGTTCTGTTTGTAAACTCACACTTTCTTGTTCATCTGAAAGGTGCCCTGGAAAGGATTGTACAAGGGGGTTGCATTAAAGGCTGCAAAGAATTGACGTTCTGAGTTTGGTAATACACCTTGGTGCTGACCAGGGCACGTGTCGAGGGAGTGAGTTGTCTCCCTTAGGTCTCTCTTTCACCATTTAAAGGTGTGGTAGCACTTCCTTCCTTGATGTGTCTTGTCAACTGGCAGAGCAACAATGCTGTCACACTAGAAGGATATGATACATAGAATCATAGAATCATAGAATGGTTAGAGTTGGAAGGGACCTTAAAGACCATCAAGTTCCAACCCCCCTGCCATGGGCAGGGACACTTCTCACTAGAGCAGGTTGCTC
>VXBW01001213.1:27809-46333 GCA_013400375.1 Thinocorus orbignyianus
ATTTGGACACTAGGAGGTCATGTGGCACAGTGTCAAACGCTTTGCTTAAGTCCAGGTAGATGACGTCTGTTGCTCTGCCTTTGTCCATCAAGTTCGTGGCAGTATTGTAGAAGGCCATCAAGTTTGTCAGGCAGGATTTGCCCGTGGTGCAATCACCATACATCACCATACATCACCATTGCAACTCAATTTGATACTGAAGTGTTGGTACTTACTGCTGTTGGGTATGGACAGCCTAATTACAGAAAGCAAATGCGGTGGCAGTTAGCATATCAAGTTGAAGAATGAGTATGTGACCATCAGGAATAGACTCTACCCTTCTCCTCCCACCTTTGGAGCAGCAAAAAAATGGAAGCGTTAAATTGGGTGAGTTCTGTCTTGTCAGGTCTTCAGCCCACCAAGGGCACCTTTGCTGACTCTGGGGCTTGTTTGGATTGTCACACAATCAAGCTGAATGCCAGCAGGTCACACACAAGCAAGAAGAGGGGAAAGACTAAGTCTGGAAGAGGGAGCTTGGAATAGTAGAGAAGGGGAATTCATATAGACCCTAGGTTTGTGCGGTAGGAAGAGTGGCTTCAGCCAAAGTATCAAAACCAGCTCAGTGTGCTCCTATAGCATGAAATCCTATTTCTGAGTACAAGAAACAAATGAAGTCCAGTGCTATTAACGCATTACATTTAATTTGCACCACGGCTCAGCTGGAAGTCTGTAGCTATTTAGGACTGAATTTTTTGGACAGTAGTGTGCATACACGTAACAAAAGGGTTTAATGTCTTCTGTTCCTAGAACTCACGTGGTACCCACAGTAGTTTATTCACGTGGTAGCCTCAGCTCCACTGGGCTCACAGAGATCACAATGGAGTTGCTGTGCAAAACTTTCAGGGGTATTCGAACCCTGCTGGGAAACTCAAATTTCCTTGTTGCACCAATTCCAAATTGGTCAGTATATTCTGGAGATTTGACCTAATTTCAGGGTTTGGTTGTTTGTTTTTTGTTGGGGTTTTTTGTGGTTTTTTTTTATTTATTTATGCAAGAGTTTGAAATGCTGTTCTGGGGGGTGGTGATTTCATCCCTTGTTTTATCTGTCATGAACAGATGTTCTTCCATGTGAAGTTCCCCAAAGAAATGTTGTTTGATGTGAATTCACTTTTCAACGCCAAGTGTGTTTAACAACATAATAGGTATGGTATGTGCTGAACAAGAAATCTATATTGTTCTGGTAGGTTTATCTTTAATTATAAATGGTGCAGAGCCTAGAAAACTGGCTTAATTGAGAGCAACTCGTGTCTGGTATTGTTTGATGTTTGATTGTTTGATATAAAAAATATGAGTGTTCTTAGGGCAATGTCTACAAAGATTCCTTCACCAACAGGGATCTTGTGGGCTTTTTTTCCAAGCTGCAATACTGTCATGTCTGGAAAAATTAAGGAACAGGTAATACTGATTTTTCTCTGTCTTCAGTGAGTTCCCTGTCCTAGTTATGTGTAAGGAGGCAAAAAACCCGAAGATGACCAGAAGTGAAAAATCAAGCTAAAGCCCCTAGGAAAAAAGTAGCTACTGGAAAGGAAGGGGAGGCTTGAAGCTAGAGTTTCTTGGAAGGGTGAACGAGCACCCATGTGGAAGCAGAATACTGATGGTATGTGATGGAAAAACCACACCAATATAAAAATGCATTGTGTATAATGGCATCCTGGTGTGTGTAGTCTTTGAGAAGGGCTGGTTTGAGCTGCGACATGAGCTAGTCCAGTGGAGTCCCCTTGCTCTCAATGACTGTGATAAAAGAGTGTTGCTTCCCTATTTGGGGATCACACGTTGTAGGGTAGCAAATACCAAATGTCCTGTTCAATTTTGTCTCAAGTTGTTTCTAGTTAGCAAGATTAAAGATTAAGACTGATTAGAATACCAGCAGAGCAGCATTTTTTCCCAAGATGATAAAATGAGGAATTTGTAGGAGTCCATGAATATAAAAGGTTGTTTCTTTTGTCTGTTGGATTTTGATATAAGTTTCTCAATGCCAATTTTGATTTCCTTCTTTATGAGTTTAGTGGCAGCATTTTAATCCTTTCATATATTGTATGAATATTTTTAAAAATCACATAGGAGCTTTATGAGGGGGATATGTAGCGTATTTGAAGGGATGCACAGCTTCTTTTTGTTATCTAGCCTGTGTAACAATCCAGAGTGAGCTAATCTCTGAACTCTTTTATCCTTCTTTAATCCAGTGTCACAATGCTGTATAGACCTGCATCTTGGATTTTAACTGAAGAGGTAGGAGCATAAGGAGTTACAGTAGATGTTGCCCAATGTAGAGAAGATACACATTAGTAGCAATGTGTAAATGTGTAAGATGCAGGAGGGAGACACCTTTCTGCAGGTATTTGGGGTGGATAGTAGTAGCGAAGCTTTATGCGAGACTTTGTATATGGTGTGTTCTCACTCAAGTTTTCAGACAAGACTTTTTTGGAGTGCAAGCCTCCTGTCTATGCTGTACAGGCCTTCTTGAGGATTTGTTGTACAAAAAAAGAAATTCAATCAGTTGGGAGTCCCGGGAAAAGATCCTGTTCATCTAAAAGTACTGCTTGTCAGAATTTACCTAGCTTGGGGAGGATAAACAGTTCGGCCACTTGGATTTTGTTGCCCTGATAACCTGATTATTGTTTTGTTTTTGACACAGTTATAGCAGATACTCACCAAGAAACTGCTGTTTTGCAATGGCTTTTGTCTGTTATTTCCAAACCTGCACCTGGAGAATGATGATTCACATTCCATCGTGCCTTTAAAATCTTTAGCACAATTCTGATTGCACCAGACCTTTTTGGTGTTGAGTTTTACAAACATTAAGGCAATATATTCTTGCATTTTTCCACACATGATGTTGCTGGTTGAATTGCAGCTTTTCCACATAGCTCCTGAAAAAGCATTGACCTTCATAGTCCAGGAAAACTATGCAGGTCCTCCCTTCCAAGATCAAAAGTATAACATGCCCATGCCATGCTTTGTTCTTGTTTTACCACCACATTTCATCACACCCAAAAGCCTTCTTACTTTTTTTAGACCATTTTAATCTTAACAGTCAGACTTTTTTAATCCTAGTGACTTTGTGAAAATGATGAGCTCTTGGCAGATACCTCTTCTTTTCACAGGGTCCTTGAGAAAATGTTTATCCAGGACACTTACCCAGGCACCCAGTGAATGTGTGTGACCCTCTGTGGGAACTGCTGTGGGGAAGGTGACCTGCCTTGGCCTTAAACAATGTGATATGGCTGTCTTAAGCATCAAAAACACTAAAGAAGACTTAGTTAAGTCATTGTTGGGACTTCTGTCTACCCTGTTCACTGAGGTGATTAAGAAATCTCTGTTCAGTTGGTCTGAATGGTTTAAGTTCAGAGATATTCCATGGCTTTCTTACCTGACAAAATCTTAAAATAATTTTTCCATGACCCTTTTTTTCCTATCCATTCCATGTGGCAGTGTTGGTAGATCCCTCTTACACAGCTACTGTAATTCAGTTTGAGCTGACATCTGTCTGATTTCATGTTTTGATGGACCGTAGTTACATTTTGGTGATTTAACTTTTTTTGTCTTTTTTTTTTTTTTTAATGTCATCAGGGAAAGAAAAACAGTAAAAGCCTGTTGTATAGCAGATAAGTTTTGAGGTTAGCAGGGGAAATAAGAATTCTTTTTTTTCTGACTTTGGAGGCATTAAAACTGGCACAGAAGTCCACAGGTCCATACTTTTGAGAGCAATAGCTTACCTGATCTGTGAAATTTCTTGCAAATCAGCTGAATTTAGCTTAATCTTCCTGAGGTGTCCTTGTTGGCATGCAGCAATCCCTTTCAAGAACAAAACTGGAAGAAAAAAACATAACAAAACCCCTGACAATTTTTAACAGTAAACAATCTTCTTTCAGAGTGGCGAACACCCAGTGTTTTCCTGATTTGCATTGCCAGCAAGTGGGTTTTCATGGGTCTGAAAATCATTTTTCCACAAAGACAGCTTGTGTGTTGGCTAAAGTAGGACTGCTGGTCATGTCCTAATGTGGGCAGCCAGGTAGGTAAGGGAAGGAGCTGTCTGACAGTGGAGCCAGCTGGCTCATTCCAAGAACATTCTCTCTGGAGTTCACACAGCACAGCTGGTGCCTTGTAAATTTCAAATCTCAAATCTACCTTGGGATACACTAATTTTCCTATGTGGCTGACCTCACGGTTACTAAGAAGATCACAGCTTCTGGCACGTGTTTCACTATGTGAAAATTTTGTCAGGTATTCCTCTTGGAAAGCTTTTGCACTGAGAACTTCAGCCTCTGATCTGCCTGAAACCAGCTAGGGACCATTTCAGCAGTTCTTGTTTGAGGTTTTTCTTGGCAAGTCTACCTGTATAATAAACTGCCTTCCACCCCTGAGCCTTGAAAAGGTCATCTTGCTCTGCTGTGCGCCATTTGGAAGCCAGAAGCTTTTCTTAAAGATGCTCTGAGTTGCTTTTGACATAAACACTAGTTCAATGTTGTTCTGTCTGGAACAGCAGCCAAGATCCTAGCCTAATTGTTCTGTTGAGTGGAAAAATGTTTTATCAGTGCTGAGTGTTCTACATAGAACATGCTTTCCCAGCTGGCAAAACTTCAAGAAAATCTGAAGTATCTCATTGCATGGTTACCAGAGGACATATGATAACTTTCTAAGCTTGTTCATCACATTGTTTATTAACTTCATGGTCTTGATTTGCTCATGCTTACTTGAATTATGCAAGTAATGTACATCAATTTTACAGAAAGAGGGGGGAGCACTCAAGCCAATGACAAATTTATTTTTAGAATTATTCCATTCCAGAGAAAAAGGTACACAAGAACTGGTGAGGGTTGTTTCAGACTTCAATATTCTGCATTCCTAAGACATGCTGCTTCTAGAAATCTTCCAAACCACTGTCAAGTTTAGTCCTAAGGTATGCATGGCCTGTGGTAGAGAGGACAAGTGAAAAAATAATCAATGCAGGCAAGGGCAGGGGGGCATCCATGGCTTTTTCTTTCATCTAGCAACACTCCAAAGAACATCTGTGGTTAAGAGAAAGAAAACTGGAGGATAAATGCCAGGTCATCAATACCAAGTTTGTTTATTTTTAGTGATTGTGGTTTAGGAAGATAAAAAGCACTGTGTAATGCAGTCCTTGAAGCTGTCAAGATAGGTGGTGTTTTTGCTGTGTTACCAGCTCACTCCTTACAGTGGCAGATACTGTGATGTCTTTGTCATTTCTACATTTTTTTTACATAATATCTACATTTTGGAAAGCAATTTTTTTTTCCTTTCTGAAGGAATTTTCCTGTAAAATTTAATATTGAAAAAACCCAAGAAGTTTTCTTTGTTAATTCTGTATTTTAGTTTTGCTGAGTTTTTAGGAGCTGAGTGGCAATGCTAAGTTAAAACAAGCTGGACATTGCTAGCTGGGGAAATGCTGAGTAACAGGCAGGCGGGACTTCTAATTCTAATGTGTTCAAAGTCCAGTTTCTTTAAAATTTGGTTCAGGATTGTAGAAACCTGAAAATTGTACAAAGGGCTAGTTACTCATTCTGTTTGGTGAGATAAAAATGTATCTGATGAAGGTTTGAGTTGTGAAGGTTTTAAAAACAAACTTTGCTAATGTTTACAAAATCCTTAACAAAGATGGAATTAAAAAAAAAAATTCTTCCAGCAGTGCTATAAACAGTGTTACTCTGATTCAGAATTATATACCATCCTTCTGGATCAAGAGTAGTATGATAAGTTCATTCATTGCTTCAAAAGTGCCTAATAAATTTCTGGGATCCCCTTGTTTTTATACCTCCTAGTTGGAGAAGATTTGGCTTGTGTGTAGATATCTCAGCTATAAATCTCAGATAACAACCAAAAAATTCAGAGTGTCTTTTTGTTTGGTTCTGGAAATACACAGTGCAAGAATATGACATCACACGTGCCAGCATGAGTTTGTTGTCAGCAAAGATCAAATTCTTCACTGGCATTACCTCTATCAGCATGTCTGTGTGTGATTTGAGGCAAACAGTGTGATCCAAGTACCTTGGACGATTGTGCAAGAGAAGAGGTGTTCCCTCTGCTTGCCATGCTGGCTTTTGAGAGCAAAAGCGATAAACAAAACAAAAACAAACAAAAGTTTGGGCATTTTCTCTCTTCTTTTTTTTCTCTTTACAAAAGCTTGTTGCACTGGTCACAGGGAACATCTCATCTGGTACAACAGCCTTGAAAGGGACTCGGGCTTCTATGAAGGGTGCAGATGGTGGATTAAATCTCCTATTAGTATTCTCAGTCCCTGCCAAAATCAGACTTCTCCCTGTGTGTGCAGGCTGGTGTTTACAAGGCTGCTTATGGCAGGTTGGTTCAGATTTTCAAGCTCTGATAATGCTTGTCCCAACTTTCTTCCTTGAAGGTAGCTGAGGTCTGGGCACCAGACATCTAAGAAGCTACATTCCACTGGAGCGAGGAATCCAGTTTGTTTCTCAGCACCTGGCCAGCTGGACCATTACCATAACAAAAGAGGATTATTGACATTCATACTCATGATGCCTTTGATTTGAAGCTCATTTTGATTTGGGGCAGTAGTGTTCACTGGTCCATAGAAGAATGATCTCCTCCAGGTGAATAACAAGGAGAGAAACGCACTTTTGAGAACAAGGAGGAAGAGGGAAAGAATTGGCTGAAGAGGGTGAATGGAAGTCATAATAGATGCAGTTAGTCTCTGGGAAGGGCCCAAGAGCAGCCTATGATTCCTTAAGACAATTAAAAGCAAATTGTCCGGCTGAATGATCCCAGAGCAAGGAAGATGCTCCCCCAGACTATAATTCAAGGGACCAAATGGCCCTCAAAAATTGAGAGCCAGGAGAAAAAAAAGCAGAAGATGAGGCAAATGATGGAACAGATGTGAGCGCTTTTGTTGGGAAGACTTGGAGGCTAGCAGGATGGCGATAGGTTAATTTGAGGCACATAATGTCAGGTTCCTTTCATATGCAGAATAGCACTTTGATCCAATGTGGATGAAAGTGCTCAAAAGTAGAGAGGATGGCAGGGGGTCTTTTGTCTTTGACAAAAAAGGCATCTGCCTGGCTCTAACCCCCTCTTCCCCGCCCCCTTAGCCTAGTGGGCCACTCCAACAATGTTAGCAAAGCGGACAAGTGTCTCCTGACAGCTGAAGAAATCTCCAGGAGAAGAATGAGTCTTGCAGCAATATGTATACCATATAAGAGAGTTTAATCGATTTTTTCCACAATACAAAAGAGGAGAGGGTTGGGGCAAGAAAGAGAGATCACAGTGAAAATGGGAGGTGAGAGGAAAAAAAAAAATCCCTTTCTAATAAACTTGTTACTTTTGTTCTCTGAATACAGCTTTTCAGAAGATGCTTTGATGATAGAATGAATAAACTTAATGGAGCAGAGTAGGGTAGAGTTGCTGGGCTGAGGGCAGGGAGGAACGGGATGCAGGGAGAGATGTGTAGCAAGGAAGAATAGTTTTGCAAGGAGGATGAGTTTGGAGTGATTTCTTTGGATCCTAACACAGGAAAGGTTATGGAATTAGTAAAACAGTGCAATGCAAGAGATACCTGGAAGACAGATGCATGCTTTCTGTACCTCATATTGGAGGAGCTTAGGTCAGCACAAATTCTTGGGTGTGATTTCCAAGTGAAATTGAAAATGTCATGTCAACCTTTCCTTCTTTCCTTAACTCCTTGGATTTATTAGAAATTCAGGGACTGCAGGATTGAATGGGGAGTTAGGAAAGCAAACGGTATTTGTTCCAAGCAAATATAGCGGTTGCAGGCCTGCTGATCTGTTCCCTGCTTCTCATGCTCTGACAAGTTTCTTGAGCTTTTCATGTATGTTAAAAAAGACTGGGACACAATGCTCAGAGTTTGATGGTGGTGGTCTTCCTGAAGTATCACTTTGCACCTAGTCTTTGACAAATAATGACTGATAAGAGGAATCAACCTCTGAGCAAGACCCACCTCAGTAAATTAAATCCTTTAAGAACAGTAGGCTCAGGAATCTTCTGTTTCTTGAGATTCTGACAGTGTTTATGCATTACTATTCAGTGAAGGTAACCTTCTCACAGGGCATAGCTTTAAGCAATACCTGGTAGTACAAACAGCTGCTCCCTTTTTACCCCCACACTCTTTCTCTTTCTGCCGGGGAGTTATAATTCCCCCAATGAGCTAAGAGTGATACAGAAATGGAGAGAAGCTATCACATTCCTTTGTGAAGCTCTACATGCACAATGAAACTAAATAGTAATCCTGTGTAGCTGTTCAGTAGGTGTGCCATGATCCCTCTCCAGCAGGTGCCACCATTCTGTTCAGACCAGATGATGGGAAGAGTATTTTTGGCAATAGCATCTCCTACTCTCCAGCTGTGAAAAGCCTAATAATATGAGTTTGCACAACTCATTATGGAGGACTCTTTGTCGAGGACATTAATGCTCTTTTGATTTCTGTCAATTTGTTGGATCTTGATTCTCTTTGCTCCCAGTGCTTGGGCTGTGATTGAGAATGGTGCAGAAGGATTTGAACTGCTTCTGCATTCATCAAAGGAGTTGAGACTACCTCTGTCCCTCAGAGCGCTTAGGTGAAAGTCTTTTCTCTGGTTGTGCTTCAGGTGGCTCTCGTGTGACCTCTCTCAGGTGCTATGCACAGTGACAGAATATGGGTCTAGACCTAAATGGGGAAAGACATTGCTTATGGGGAAGTCTGACTTGGCAAGAAACAGCCCTCTGTAGTCCTCCATGTCAAAGGAAAATCATGCAGGGTCACACAAACCCTCTGACTTGATGTTAGGGTCCCTGGCAGCCTCCTGGATGCTCTGTTCACAGGCAGTCATGGTTGGGATGGGGTGGAGAAGTCTTGGGCAGTGGGCTTGGACTCTTCATTTGTTCTTTCAGGTGAAACATGAATCAACTTATTGTGAAAGATCTTTTTTGCTTCCCCAGATGTGCAGACAAGCTCTTCAGCAGCTGCCATCCAGAGATGTCTTCCCATGTCCCAGTAATCAGCTCTCCTATCCCTACACCACAGAGAGGTACTTTTGACAGAGACCAGAGAGCTGCCAAAGCTGCCTCACCAGGACAGTTTTGTGCCATGACAGCAGTAAGATTAGAGGAAGGGGCAGAGGGAGTGAGTTGTCTATATTCCTTTGTAAATGTGTGTGGTAATCCTCCATAACTGCAGGTATTCATTGTGGTTTTAAATGGTGCTCTTGAAACAGATTTATTTAACTGGTTTCAGTTTGCTGTGTGCTAGTTTCTTGTAGCTAATGAGTGGACATGAGGAAGGAAGATGCCTATGGGCCTCAACCTGGCCACTATGCTCCAGGCCAGGTCTGTTTATAGAAGGGACTGCATCTGTTTCACCACTGCAAAGAAGGAGGGAAGCAGAGGGCAGCATGCAGAGCAAGTGACAGCAGGAGTGCAGACTGTGGAAATACAGCAAAGAGAGGAAGATTTGCTTTGTTCTCACGTCTCGCCCAGCAGGCTGCTGTTTTCTACACAGAAGCTAGTTACTCTCTGCTGGTTTGTGTTCAGATGAAAATCAAATGGTAAAGATTGCAAAGCCTCTTTGATGTGCTTACTCTACATTGAGGCAGAGCTACCTGACTGTCACATTTCTTATTCCTGCTGTAAGGACAGAAGCTGTCTGGTGGTAGTTTCAGAGGCCATAAAGTCTAGAAAGGGCCTTAGTGCTTTAATGGCAAATTACCCCAGTGGATGCTGCTGTGGTAGTCAAATAACTTACAAAGTAAGCCATTCCCATGGAAATGCTTTTGGCTGGACTGATTGTACATACGAGATTTTCCTGGCATGGCCTAGCAGTCCTGGCGATAGAAACCTCACATTTTCAGCATAAATTTGGCTTGTCTCTCAGTGAAACTCGTCTGGTCATTAACATCCATTAGGGGTTCTTAGTCTGGAAAGAGAAGCCAAACAAATGGAAAACAATGGCTTTGGAGTACAGTAAACCCCAGCCTGCATGCAAGCTTTTGTTGAGATGTAAAGTGGTTTCAGTTTGTTTTTGTTTAATTTACTCCCAAATTGAACTGAGGTCCTTTGCAAGATACCCACTGGCTAGTTTGCTGTAACTTCCTGAGTGTCTACCTGCAAGTATTCTTTTAATGAGGTGAAGTTTGTACCAACAAAGTAAATTCTTGCCTTTTTAAAATATATGAGATAGGAGTACATGTTGCTATTCATGAAAACCTTTCAGAACTAATGCTGAGTTCATATGTGCTTTCATATTCAGGTAAATACACAGTGGTTTGAATCCAGACAGGCAGATCTAGCTATGATGGGGACAGGGTGATTTCAAGTTTGGTAGGACCTGCATCTTTCTGTAGAAGATGAGTTGTTCTGAGGAAGGGCAAATTGTATGTGTTTGTTTCCAAATATGTCTTGTCCTGTATTCCTGAAATTTAGTTCACATGATTTCAGTACATTAAGAGTATTCTTACTCATGTGTGAGTTGTGTGGTGTTGGTGAATACCTCCAGTTCCAGAGTGATTTTGATGGTGTGCAAGGTGGATATCCAGGAGTTAATTACACAGACCCCTCATCAGGCTGCAGAGAGTCAACAGAGACTGGAAAACAACCCTCCCAAGAGTAACTTTTGAAATACATTTTGAGAGTTTTGAGACCTCAGCAATATCTCTCAGCTTACTTCCTTTAGAAATAAAAAATAGCCAGTAAGTAGTAGGGAGGCTTATTGCAGTTGTGTGGTCTTGGTGTGAAAACCAGTGGTAGCTTATGCAAAAGCAACATTCAGGAGCAATGGCAATGTTTCACTTGCCAAATGCTGATGGAGAGTTAATGTCTGATGAGGCACGTAGTCATTTCTACACCCCACCAGTATGTCTGCTGGCATCCTGTGCTCAGTCTGGGGAGTTTCTGCCCTAAGTCCCTCTTTTCAAGTCTTCATGGCTGCCCTCTGCAATGGCTGGAGCAGTGAGGGAGAGGTACAGAGGTGCTGCATCATCTGTTTGGCTCCAGAGACCCCTGTCAAGTGTCCCTCCCACCGCTTTCTTGTGCTTTCTGAGTTGTGGTCATCCTCATGAGGTGTGCATCGCCCCAGGTGGGGGCAGATGGAGAAGCAACTCCCTGATTCCAGGCTCTGGGGGCCACCATGCTGGAAGAGCCCTGCTGTGCTGGAGCTGGGGAAGCACAAACACCTGAAGGAGAGTTTTGCTAATCTTCTTCCTTTGAGGTTCCCTGGGGTTAGGAGCTGTGGCAGCCACTCTGGGACAGCTTGAGGCAAAGGGAATGGGAGTGCTCACATTCTTACATGAGCACTGAGGAGGAGGAGAAGGGAGCATGGGCAGTGGCACCTGCTCTCCTTCCCCAGGCTGCTCTGGAGAGCTGTTCCTGCCTGAAATAAATTGAATGTGTGGGATAATGAGACATGAAGCGGGAAGTGACAGTTTTAATGTTCTTTGTGGACAAGGAAGAAAGCAAACAAGGAGAAGCGATGTCTCATTTCGCAAGGTGGCTGAGGAGCCATGGGGATAGGAGCCTGTCAGGCTTCTATAGGGCAGCCAGGCAAACTGAGGAGAGCAAGATTGCCCGTATTTCAGTCTGTCCCTTTGTATCTCCTGTATTAATCATGTTGTGGGCAAAACCTCCTGGAGTTTAGTGTGGTGAGTTCATTCCCCATGACCAGGCTCCTGGGACCTGAGGTGTTAGTATCTGCAGACGTGGAGGAGGGTTGGTGAGGTGTGGACTGGAGCGCTCAGAGCAGGAGCAACTTCAGAGAGCCCTTGGCAGGTGGCTGTATGTCTGTGACCTTCTTAAAGGGTGAGACAAGAACTCACCAGGAACTCTGTCTTTTCCTCCCTCTCCCCCTCCATCAGGTGGTCTTTGCTTTGAATCAGACTCTCTTGCAGCAGGAGAGCCTCCGAGCAGGCAGTTCCCAGATCCCCTATACGACAGAAGACCTAATCAAGCATTACAACTGTGGGGACCTCAGCTCCATCATCTTCAACCATGACACTTCTCAAGTGAGTCTTGTGCTTCTCAAGTGCAGCCCTTGTACTACGCACATGTCCCCTTAGTGCTAACCCATCACACTCACATTTGTCTCTCCTCAGACAGGCCCTTGCAGGTGAGGGCCAAGGGCATGTCACTGGCTCCCTGGTGCCTCCACTTTACTGCACCTCCTGCCCCAGGATTCTGCACGACCTCACCTCTATCTTGCTACACGCAAGCAGCAAAGGCATCCCTGACTTTCCCTTTTGGACAAGTGCTGTGTTTGATTTAGCGTCAAAGCTCTATGAATTAATCCTGTATTTTCTTAAGGATCCTGTGGAATTCCACCAGCTTGGGTATGAGCTAACTTAGTACCAACAGGTTCTAAGCAGCAGCGAACTCTTTTGTTCAAACAGCAACAGAAATGTACTCATGACCCGGATGCTTATGTAAGGCTGCTTTTTAATGTCCTCTGTCAGTATGATTGTGTACTGTAGACAAGGCCCGATCAAGAGGAATGGATCGAAACAAAGAAAAGATAGATTTAGACTGAATGTGAAGGAAAAGAAAACCATCTGAGGCTTCACAGGCTTGGTTTATGGAGGTGGTTTCCTAAGCAGCACACTGGAATGAAATGCTCTGCTCTTTAAACCATAAGAAAATGCGCAGCAGGGACCAATTTGGCCTTTTTTTTGGCTGTTAGATTACCTAACCTCAGACTGAGACACCAGGCCTCTCTGGTTTTGTTTGAGGTACTGGCTGGCAATTTGTGCACATCAGTGAAAACATAGACTCTAGCTTCACAGTGCTGAACAAGTGGGTGTTTAATACTTGGGCTTTCTGTGCTGAATAACCATTTTCCTGTGGCCTTTTGATATTAATGGTGCAGTGCTGCAAAGCTGGAAGTATTGTCTTACTAACCCTTGCTTCTCTGGCACTGAGCTTTGCAAGCATGTTGTTACCTTCCTGTCCCGCACACCCTTCAGCCAGTGCGTGCAGGTAATTTGGTCATTAACACTGCTGAACGACACAGTGCACTTGCTTCATAGATTTCAAAGGGCTTCTCAAAGGAGGCCAGTGCTATAAGAGAATACAGATACTGCATCACAGCATCACAGCATCATTGCTCTCACAAGGCAACGCAGACAGCGGCATTGCCTCGAGGTCGTTGGTGAGAACAGTTCTCACTATGACGTGTGTGTTTCCAAGGGAGCAACTGCCCTCTCCTTACATGAGGGACTGCACCACGGGGCACTCACAGCAGACCTGAACAGTAATAGTCTGTAACACTATCAGCAGACTATTTGTTTTTAATCAGAACTTCTCTGTAAATTGTATTTGATCCCATGTTTGCCCAACAGAAGACCTGCTGTGCACTAAGAACTGATTGGAAACAGTTGGTAATAGTCTCTGAGTGGCTGCAGAGCCTTTTCAGTTTCTGCAGCCTTACAAGGGAAAGCACCTGGCTTAGTGGCTTTGCTCCCCAGAAAGCGCTGCTCGCAGGCCCTTTTCTTAGCAGTCCCCGTGACTGCACTGCCCAGAGCTAATTGCCAAGAAACCAGGGTGGCTGCGAGTCCAGACCCACATTTCTCTCTGCTAGGAAGAGGTCAGGGTATTGTGCAGCCACAGCTGCCCTGCGGGCACCAGGGGAGCAAGCCAGTATTTTCAAAGATACCTTGAGGACAGGGGAACTGCAGGTTGTAATGCTTTCCTGACAAAATCTGGCCCTCTTTCTTTTGTAATGTTTGGGAATGTTTTTGTTAACTAGTTAAAATGGCACAGTTATTCTTTGACAGCCTGAGGGCTCTGATACAAGCCAGATTCTCTTAGAAAAGTGTAATTATCACTACGTTTGTGTCATACCTATGGCAACTTAAGGAACAGGTATGTAGCTAAAGATAGCCAGGGGCAAATACTTTCTTCAGCCAGGCAATCAGGATTTGAGATTTACAACGTGGAAAGCTGAGAGTACCTACAGACTTTGCATAAAAAAACTACAGCTGGCTGGCTTATGAAATTATATTTTCTGGAACAGGTTGCCCAAAGAACTTGTGAATGCCCCATTCCTGGAACTACTCAAGACCAGGCTGGATGGGGCTTTGAGCAATCCGGTCTAGTGGGAGGTGTCCCTACTCGTGGCTGAGGGGTTGGAAGTCGGTGATCTTTAATGTCCCTTCCAACCCAAACCATTCTATGGCCCCACGATATGTTGACAGATATGAAGGACTGCATGTTATTAGAAATTTGCTGAGTCATTTTTTAGCTTTCTTTGGGTTTTGTCCCACTGTGCCTTGAGGGACAAGGCAATTGATACATCCAACAGTGGAGCAAAATGTATGTGCATTATGACTGCCTGTGAAATAAATGTCCCTTTCAAGAAGACTTTTTTCTTTTCTACCTTAGGTCCCAAATTTCATTAATGCTACACTTGCAGCGCATGAACGTATTACTGCCCAAGAGATAGACAGTTACTTCCGCCAGGAGCTCATCTACAAGCGAAATCAGAGAATGGGCAGAAGGGTGAAGGACCTGCTGGAAGAGTACCCAGATAAGAGTTTCTTCTTTGCATTTGGCGCAGGTATGTATGTGATTGAGGTGCCCTTCAACCTGAATACATTCTTCCCACATCCATTAGAAGCTTTTTACAAATACTTGCCTTGGTTTGAAGGAGGGTCAGTACTTCTACCATGGTAGACACAGAACATGATAGTTCAGTTTTGCCCTGATAGTTGTACCCTACACTTTTTTCAATGTAGGAAATTATTTTTCTTCATCATGAAAGAGCTCACTGTGTAAGCACTGATTGTATGATTTATTAGTTACAGACTTTTTTGTTACATGTGTAGCCAGCATTACTGAAACAACCACAGTGCATACGCAAAAGGAGCAGCTCTGAGACATATATGTTTATGGTCTGGCCAAACAAGCCAGAATGGTGGGAGGAATGGGGAGCTGAGGTGAAAGGTAGCAAGTCAGAAGTTGCACTACCACTTGAATAAACCTTTCAAGAACACATCCAAAAGAATGACATGCCAATTTGTGTGAGTCTAAGGGGCTCAATAAATGTAAGGGAGAGGCATAGCACACTTTCACATTTTTATTCCTGCTGCAGCTCCTTATCTTTTTCGCTGAACTTCCACAACTACAAGGAAATTGTGATGTCACTGTTTTGGAGCAGAGCATTGGGCCCAGCTGGGGAAAACCTACTCCATTTCCTGCCTCAGCAGCCAGCAGGAATCTATAGGGACATCCAGCAGCCCATCCAACTCAGTAAGATTAGCACCCACACTTCGGACCAGTGCTTGATGCAGTGTGTAAACAGGGTTGGTTTGCCATTGTTTTAGCTCAGGGAAAGAAAAAGTGAGGATCAGTGTTTGAAAAGATAGGTGCTGATTCACACAGAAGTATCGCATCCTCTTCACCTTGAACTATACGGGCCTTGGGAAAGGAAGAGAACTGAAACAAGTATCAGGAGCCACATGATGTTTTCCAGCTTTAGTGAAGATGAACGATGTAGACATGGCAAGGAAAATATTTACCTAAAACACTCTAAAAGCATCGGTTTTCAAAGTCTGTGGGAATCGTCTCACTTTCAGCAGGGACTTGTGGTTACAAAGTTACTAATGTTTGTTCAGGCATGCTTGACAATTGTGGCACTGCTATCTTCTTGCAGCATCACTGCTCTGTACAACTCTGCCACGAAGGACAGCACAGCAGGCCCAAGTTATGTAGATTTTGGTCATGTCTGTCTGCAGCCTAAGACCAGGATTTTGTATTACTCCACTGCCGAGGTTCTGATTGCATGTGTCTCTGCTGGACTGATGTTTCTGACCAGTGTGTATGTCAACCCTGAATGCCAGTCACATCAGTTGCAGGTAGCTAGTGTTCCATCAGAAGGCTAGTCACAGATGTTAGGGCTCCAGTAACTGGACCACAACTGAGTGATAAGCAGCCCATGCAAATGGACAGATGTGAATACTGGTGTCACTCTGAGTCTGCCCTGTCACAGGAACAGGATCCTTTGAAAGGAAAGAGCTTTCTCCCCTCCTTGCACACATGCCCAGCTTCCCAGTAGCTCATTGGACAAATCACATGTCTTTAAGATGCCTTTCTGTAATTTTTCTCTCCTCCCATCAACTTCAGTTTTTTCCTACTTTTCTGCCCCAAACTGTCTTTATTGTCATTCGTGTGCACAGCTATGTCCTAGAGCTCAAAAGCAGTTGCAGGACGAGGACAGATCCCTGTCCTTCCCAAACTGACATTCATCCAGGCTTGCTAGATTCTTGCTTTTCTCCTTCTTCTCCTTTTCCCATTGACCGCTTCTTTGTCCCCCCAATTGCCTCTTCCTGTAGAGCAGAGTTATAATTTGACACTGCTATACTGCAGCATTGCTTGGAGCCTAGGGCCATATGAACACCCTTGATTTGTTGCTTATATGCATGTGGCTTGATCTCCACCACCAGGCATGCTCTTCTCATGCTTCTCCATCACACTTTTGAATCCAGACAGGTTCCCTGTCTTCTGTGGAGACTCTATATGGATTTCGAAATTGTTTCATATTACACACTGGCTTTGATACCCATCTGGCTTCTGATCTCCTCTGTTCTTCCAAATAGCTCTTCTCAAAGGACAGTGCCAGACTCATACTTTCAGAAGCACAACTCATCATTATCCCTGTATTTGACTGCATAGTGGTTTTGTTTTGTTTTTAAATTTGTTTCATATTAATTGTTTAAACAAGAAGTTAACATCACAGGATATAATGCAGAAAAGGGATCCAAGTCTACACAGTTCAGAGGGTTTGTGAGTGCAAATTACAAATATGAGTACATGCTTTTATTGTTTTCCAGCAAGCTAATTTAGCCTTTTGCTTATCCTGATTGCTTGTATGTGATAATTATGTGGAGGATTTATTTTTTTGCCAGCAAGCAGTAAAGACGAACAAATGTCTTGTATTTGGTTTTGAGCACTGCTTGTATATTGTACTATTGTTAATTGCTGGAAAAGAGTTCCAGGAAAATGCTCATACAAGGCAGGTTAGAATGAGCTGTAGAAGAAGAGGAGAAAAAGAAGGGCTATTGAATGGGTCTGTTTTGTGGTTTTCCCTTTTCTGGTCACCAGGGAGAAAAGTATCTCCCAGCAGTGGCTGATAAACTGCAGGACAAAGTTATGTTAAAATGGTAATAGGAGATCAAAGTCTTAAGTTTAAAAGGAAGAGAAGCCTTTTAGTTGTTTCTGTCAAGAATTTTTCACCCTGGTATTTTTATTTTTTTTTGGTGGTGGTNAAGGAAAGTTCAACATTTTTCCCAAACACTATTGAAAAAAGCACTTTTGTCATCAATTAAGTTCAAACAAGGTCATGGTTTGTGGGTGACTGTGGTATTACAAATCCCCTCTCTTGTTAATTAAACTATTCTTTGTGGTTTTATTTTAAATGAGGAAAAAATGGAAAAGATTGATGATTCATTTTATATTCTGAGTGGATTGATGTGTTTAGAGATGTGTAATACATTGTGCAAAAAAGAGCTCCTGTCTCTTTCCCAGTCTTAATACAGCTGCATGGCTATGGTTGTCGATTTCTTACATGGAATTACATATGGTAATTTGGACTGTAATAGATTTGATCATTAGGTCCACCATATTTTGTGCTTTCAGTACATTTTGACAGATCAGATAAACTCCCTCTAGGTTCTGTTTAAAGAGTTTCACAGTGAGAGATCATTTCTGGAACTATTTTTGTTTGGAAGTAATTTAAGCTTTAAGTAATTTAAGTGGAGAGTTTCAAAACAACAGATTTTGCTGGAACTATCCAAAAAACTTTGCTTCTAGTCAAAGTGCAAACATGTAAAATTTCAAGCCAAAATGAGTCTGTTTGAGGGAATTAGAGGAAAGTATGGGAAGAGAGAGCTGGTAATGCCACTTCTTTCAGTAACAATTTTATCTAAACTCTGGATGGGCGTTTTTTATGGTGACACTAGAGTTACAAGCTAGACGTACTGCCTATTGCCAGCAGAAGAACTTGTAAAGCAGGGCAGGTGTAATTTTTCACAAGCAGTCTTCCTCCTGTGTGCATTTTTTATTTCTCTGAACGGTGATTTGATTTGATTTGTTCAGGATCTACACATTAAGCCAAAGTAAGTGATGGCACAAAGATGGGATTCCATAGACTGCCAGCTAGATAACACCTAGATAGGTTTCCGGTTTGACCAAGAGGTACATGTTGACCTAGCGAGGGCTGCATTGTCCTACTGTGCTGTGGAGGGTTTTACCGCTTTTATAGGTCTTAGGAATGTGCTGTCTGCACACTAAACCTTCACAGAACTGCAGGATAGTTGAGGCTAACGGGCATCTCTCGAGATATTCTCATCCACCCCTCTGCTCATAGCAGGAATCATATAGAACGGTTTTCCTAGGATTGTGAGTCTGGTCAGGTTCTGATTATCTGCAAGGATCGAGACTCCAGAACCTCTCTGAGCAACCTATCCTAGTGTGTAACAACTCTCACAGGGGGAAAAAAAAAAAAAAAAAAAAGGTTTTTTTTATTT
>VXBW01001213.1:46338-77381 GCA_013400375.1 Thinocorus orbignyianus
AGGCTTTTTCTTATCTTTAAATGGGATTTGCTATATATATCAATTGTGTTCATTTCCTTGTCCTTTCACAGGGAACAACTGAAGAAAGTTCTACTCCACATACTTTACAACCTTCTACCAGCTGTTTTTTATACATTGATTATCCCCACCCTGAGCTTTCTCTTCTCCTGGATGAACAGTCCCAGTTCTATCAGCTTCTTCTCACAGGACAAATGCTGTAATTGTGAATCATTTTTGTGGTCCTTTTCTGGACTCTCTCGAGTATGTCCACATCTCTTTTGAACTGGGGAGCTCAGAGCTAGACAGTGAACCCAGATGTATGTCACCAGGGCTGAGAAGCAGGGAAAAATCACCTCCCTCAATGTGCTGACAAAGCTCCTTCTAATGTAGCCCAGGAGACTGTTGGCCTTCTTTGTCACAAGGACATGTTGCTGGGTCAAGGTCGGCTTGATGACCACCAGGACATCACATCCATTTCTGCCAAGGTGCTCTTCAGCCAGTTGGTGCCTAGCCTATACTGGTGCCTGGAGCTAGTTCTGCCCAGGTGCAGGACTTGGTTTGCTGAACTTCAATGAGCCAGGTTTCCCTCATCATAAATCCATACTGACTGCTTCCAATCATCTGCTTATCCCTAACACATTTGGTTTGCAGGATAATTTGCTCCATCACCTTCCCCAGGAATAGAGATGTGGCTGACCAGTTTGTAGTCCCCCAGATCCTTCATTTCACCCTTCTTGAACCTGAGTGACACTTGCTCCTGCCAGTCCCCAGGGACTTTCCCCAATTGCCATAACCTTTTAAAGATAACCGAGAGTGGCCACACAGTGACATTGGCAAGCTTGTACAGTTTCTTCTGGGTGTATTCTATCAGAATTTGTACATGTCTGGTCTGTTTGAATATTCCTTAACCTGATCCTTCCTCACCCAGGGTGGACACTTTTTGCCCTGAACTTTCCCTGTAGTCATAGGAACCTGAGATTCCTGAAGGCTGTTTTTACCAGCAAAGAAAGTGACAGTGGCACCGAGTACCTTGACCTTTTCTGTATTCTTTGTCATCAGATCTCCTGCCCACATCAGCACTAGTTTAGATTTTACTACTGAGGTATCAGAGGAAGCATTCCTTGTTTCTCTTGATGTTTCTCATCAAACTGAACTCTAAATGGTCTTTTTTTCTGCATGGTCACTTTTATTCCTGGGTGGGTGTGACTTCTTTGCTTTGGTTTACTTGCAGTTTCTGTTCAAGGGGCCNCAGAATGAAGCGTAATTAGTGACGTGAGATCCTGACTTTGTTATGGCAGCCAAGATCTCAGGTGCAGCTGGGGTTTCTAGTACCCAAGTTTAAAATTCCTCCAGTCTCTCCTTCCTCTTTGAACATTTGAGAAACTCCAGAAATGCCAGTTTATGAGTAAGAAGTGCAGAGGCATCTAAGATGCCTTATATCCCTGTGGATTAAATGACTGACTTCACTGAGAGATGCTGGCTGATGTGACAAATTCAGAAATTGCTCGTCATAGCCTTGTAAACACTGGCAAATTAATTTTTCTCTCAGAGCTCTTTTTTCTTTGCTGCTTCTGAAAAAAGCATCATTCTGAGGCTTTAAAGTATAGTGGATGTTGCAAGCCACCATTAACACTAAGAAAAGGAGGCTGGTGAAAACTTCTTCAGCTACCATTTCTTCTCATTACTAAAGGAAATAATGAATGTGTTTATTTAATGTTACTCAGACTGTATGGATTCAAACGTCCAGGGACTGGCTCTGTTATAAGCAGAATGAAGAACCAATAGCCAAATTAGCAATCCAGCTAAGAGCTCCAGATCTTAATTGTTTTTCTCTCAGCAGCTGAATGAATCTATACTTGCTTGAATAAAAATAATTCTTAGAGGGTTGATATGTGATCCAAAAATATCCAGAAGAAGGATTTGGACATCATTGCAGAAGCTTAATTGACCTTGTTTGAATTGAAGATGGGTGGGTAATCTGTCATTTTAGCCACCTGGACAAGGAAGAGAGAATGTGCTACCACCTACGCTTACTGCAGAGCCTGCCATAGTCCACTAAATGGCTTCCTCCAACTTCTCTAGGTTTTGAGGCAGTCTTGGAATGTGGGGGACTGATCAGTTATGCATCAATCTTACTTATCAAGTGTATTGCATTCACAGGCATGTCTGACACCTTTTCCCTTTCCCCTTACATCATAAAAAGTGGGAAAAATAAGAACAAATTTCCAGGGGAAACCAGAATTGTGCTGAGTGTCCTTCCTGAACAGCGTGCTATGTGGTGGTATTTTCATGTAGAGCTGTCTTACTGTTACTGTCTTCTGTTACCCGAAATTTGCTGTTCCATCTGGCCTTTTTGGATGGGAAATTATGCAAGAGGAACACAATTTATTGTCTCTGGAAAAGAAAAGATTGGAGAAAGGATCTGTCACCAGTGTTTGTAAAAATAATCAACAGTGGATGTCTCTGTCCATCTGTGTAGGTGTTTATACCTGTAAAACAAAATCAAACGAAAACCTGCCATGGAAATAGGGAAGTTGTCCAGTAAACAGGATATCAGTTTGCCCTTGAAATCCCACAGGAATTCATAAACCAGCATGGAAACTTTCAAGCTGCCATCAGCACATTTGAGACTGGAGATACAGGTGTGCACAGGGAATACAAATGTATCTATTCTTATGTAAAGAATTTGAAACATGTAATGAGTAAGTTAATTAAAAATCCGCAAGAAACTGAATCTTGGCAGATCCTGGAAGAGGAGAAAAAATGAGGGGAGAAAGGCAGGAAGATAACATGATGATTAAACAGATTAAATGTATCTTGTGGGGCCACCTTAATTCTCCCTGGGCCCAAAGGGCTTGCTTCCTCTGTCTCTGGAATGTAGCTTCATTTTAGCTTGTTTGGGTGGGAAGAAAGGCTAAGTCCCTGAAGTTGTACCTGTACCTCTGTAATCTGAGAATGCCGGATACAACCCAGCAGCTTTGAGACTGTTTTCCTCAGTAGCCTCTTTGAGACTGCAGAATGCTAATCATGGGGTTTATTAGAACACCAGTCACTGAAGGGGATAGACAATGTTATGTGAAGGCAGGTTGAGTGGAGTCAGGACCCACATGCAAAGCCCTAGCTCTCATGTGAAGGGCAATCTTCCTGATATCTCTGACACATGAAAATAAGGAAAGCTTTGCATTTCTGCATTGGAGGTAGAAACCTCTGTTGCAGCATACTAGTGCAACTATCAAAATCAGCTAGGTCAAACAACTTTGAGCTGTTCCTGCTCTGGTACTGACAGTCTAGTGTCCATCAGCTTAATCAGTGCTGGGATTTACCCATTGCTAACTTTATGGGGCAGCTATAGTAGGAATACTTTCATCTTGTAATGTGTGTTTTAAGCTAGGGGGATTTAAAGTCCTTACTACCTTTTTTTTTTTTTCTGGAAAGGAAGCAATGATGTGGAATGGGAGCAAGTGCAGTGGCAGAGGTGGCTGCAAATACTGCAGTTCAGACATAGCACTGGTATTTCCTTCTCTTACTGGTAATGTAACACAGGCTGCTAGCATAGTCTCCTACACGATGGTTTCCTTGCCTTATCAGGCTAGGTTTGCATCAGTGGAAAAGTCTCAGTAAATGCCAGTGGAGATGGAGCCCCAGTGGCTAAGGCTAGCTGAACAGAAGCCTTTTTCACTTCATTTTGTGTAGCTATCAGGAAGTTTGACTTTGCCCAAAGGTGAAAATGGAAATCCCTGGGACCAAAAATACTCAGATCATACATTAAGAGACCTAGTTTTTGGCAGAACCTGGTAGATAGAAGTGTTGTCTTGTCTTTCACAAGAAAAATGTCTTCATTTTGGCTCATGCAAATGGTAATTTCATATGGTTCTTTTCCGTGGCACTAGGCAATTTTTCCCATGTTGTGCAAGACCTTCATCATCAACTATTTTGAGAACGATCTCATATGTACATGATTCGATTATAAACAAACATGGAAAATGAATCCTAGTAATTCCATATAGGTGAGTGAGCAAGCCACATCACTTTAAAAGAAACGAAAGGTTATTTTTTTGTTTTCTTATGAGAGAATTCAGGTTTGAGGCACGTTCTTCAATTCTCTCCATGTAAAAATATTTTCTTGGGCATAGAGATTGCCACTGTTCCACAGTTATGCCAGGGAAATTTTCCACTTCAATTTGAGAGTGGTAAATTATGATTCACTAAGATTTTATACTAAGAAAGGCATTTGAAGGAAATTGTGGTTTTTGAAAACGAACACTTGTCATGGCCTCAGTGGAGTAAACCCTTAAGTTTAATCTTTATGGAGTAATATCATTGATATTTCATCTTACAGTTAGTCACAGGAAGGAGTATGTTTGGAAGCCAGCAGTTTCAAAAATATTGGAGGTCATGGGAAGGCTGGTTGCAGGGAATTTGATATACATGCATGCAGTACTTCTGTAATGCAACATGTATCATAGAATCATAGAATGGGTAGAGTTGGAAGGGACCTTAAAGATCATCTAGTTCCAACCTCCCTTTTACGTGGCTCTGAGAGAAAGTCAAGGAAATTTGTGTATCAGCTTGGAATAGTGGATTTTTTAAAAATTCAGACAGGAACATAGTTTTCTTCAGCCTTACAGTCTTGCTTAATATGAAAAATAAAAATTCAGGATCAGAAACAGAACTTTTTTTTGTACAGTATTTCCTTGTTCATTTCACTAGATGAAGAAAATCTTCAGCCTTGTGGTGGCTCAAATTTGGTTTGAGGAGCCTTTGCTGAAACCCACAGTTCAGCACAGTTATCTAGATGAAAACAGCTCTGCATGCTCTGGCAGTAAAAGCTGCAAGCAGGAGACATGGGTTTTACGACAACAGTAGTAGCCTGTGTTCTGAAAGATTGGATATTTCTGCTGAGGAAGGTCAGGAATACTCAGTGCACATCCAAGTGTATGGACTGGGCTGCAAGCTCACGTTGGTCAGACAGCATTGTTTGAGCATATTACCTTATGCGGCCCCTGCATGCCATCTCCTTTCAATGCAGATGAAAGGTTGGGGTCTTACTTACTCTCCAGTAGAGTGCATGGCTGAGCTGTTGGACACAACAGCTTTTTAGTTTCTCTTTGAGCTTGAACACAGAATGGTCCACCTGCCCTACCAGAGTAAATTGACCTCTCAGAGGCATCTCTTCACCAAGTGGTGTGAGGATAGTGCAGGGCTGAGTACAAAAAGAGAAGAGCAGGCTTTCTAATGGCACAGGGCCTGGGGTTTTTCTTTTGGGGGGCATTCAAGTCTGTTAGTCTAAAATAGAAATCAGGTGAAAGAAGCCTACTCCCTGTCATGTGACTTTGGGCTAAGCCTCTCTTGCAGAGTAGTTACTGATCTTAAACCTTGGTGAATCTTTCTTATGTTTCTTACAGTTGCTTTTGGTGCCAGGTCTCTCACATCCCACCAAGCTTTCTGTGACAGTTCCCAGAAAAAAGGCAGAAGTGCTGACTCTAGAGAGGCTCCTGGTGGCGTCCTGTACCTCAGATACTCACCATTCTGCCTTTTTTTTTCTTTTCATTTTGCACCTAGCTCAGGCTGAGCCTTTAGGTCCTCTGGACCCTGGAGCTTCTCCATCTCATGAAGCATGTGTGGCCTACCTTTTGGAGAGCAAACACTGACGTGTCCTAATATTTTTATGTACCTAGCTTGAGTGGCTCCTGACTGATGACAATCTAATATCACTGTTTAAATTTGTATGCATCTGTTTTACACGTATCTATTCCTTTGATCTGTTCTCTTTTGCACAGTATTAGCACACCATTTTTCTTCCACGCATAGACGTAACTTATTGCATCACTAACAATGAGCAAAGGCTCCCTGTGAAAGCCCATGTATGTGACTGTGTCGCAGTTTCAGCCAAATGTACCAAAACCAGATTGACAGATGGCCCTTCCTCCCCACAAAAAGAAAGGAGAGGAAGGGATAAGAGAGATTTAGGAGTTTAGAATAAACTAAACTGCTTTAACGAAGTATTAATACTAAAATTAAAAGAATAAGAAAATAATGAAATAGATACAGTCTATACAAAACCAAATCAAGCTCCCAGGATGATGATCACATCACCAACAGGCATCAGGAAAAATCCCAGACTGGACTCAGTGATTGACAGGAGCTGGATTCCAGATCTGGAGTCAGGATCACTTGGATCAGGGTCAAAGGCAGGCAAACAGGTAGGGTCCTTCTTGGACATCAGCCATTGAAGAAAAAGAGTTGACTCTTTGATCCCTCAGCCTTTATACTGAGCATGATGTGGATGAGATGGAATACTCCAGTTGGCCAATTTTGTGTCACCTGTCCAGTCCGTTCCTCCCCACAGGTGTGGACCCTCTATGCTTTTCTGCTTCCAGCCCTCCAGCAGGACAAATAACTAAATTACCTGACCTTGGTTGTTATAGCAGTAAGTATAAGCAAGGGCTTCTCTGCACCATTCCTTGGTGTAATCAAGTCTTATCACTGTGAGAGTGAACAGTTTTCTGAACAATGAGCTGTTAGATTCAGAGTTTAGTTAGTTAGAAGAGGCCCAGCTAAGAAAGTAAAATTGTAAAACAGAAAATGGGTTCGTTTTACCTCAGACCAGGGCATGGTGATATAAAAGATATTCTTATGACTCCATCAAATTAAGGTCCAGCTTCAGGATATCACTCAGGCAATCTGAAATGGGATTCATCCATGTACTGCAGTGATTTCTTACATACCAGTCTAAATGTCTGTTCTGAGCAACTGAAGATTGACAGTAGTGAAGAGGTAGTTCATTTAATGATGTGAGCAGCTATTCGGTAGCTCACTCTCTTGAAGCTCTTAAACTGGAATGAGGAAAATTATTTTAACACTGTAAATTGCCCTATAGATTACTTATCTTTATCTTTTGTCCCTTTGCTCCTGAAGGACTTGGGTTAGGAAAAAGATAGTTCAGAGCCTTGGCACTGCTTTGCACTGCTGAGGATGGGGCTCAGCTCATTCAATGTTGCCTCCATGAGATGGATACCTAGTCCGAACTTGCTATATACATTGCCCCATCCTCATCAATGGAGAGGCATTTCTCTAAAAGTCTAAGTCATTCTACCTCACTCTCAGTTACAGGGGATAGAAGCACCCCTTTCTCTGCTGTCTAGGGGCAGCAAAGAGGAGTTAATCTCCCCTCTCCTTTGCACATGCCTGTCCTCTGTGTTAAAGGTGAGAGATAGCAACTAGGTTTGGCACCTTATATACCTAACGTTGGCCTTTCAGTGGGTAATTTTATTCAATTACATTGTTTAATTACAGTCATTCTTGTTCCCTGCTGCATCTGGTCTTTTTGCTGACATGAAGAAATTCTCAGTTAACTACATCTTGGGCTGAACCACAAGCAAGCAACAGATACCAATAGTATTAGGTTAGAAACATGTGATGGCTGAGCTTTACTCTTTCTGAAGGCAAAATTTAGAAGGAGCTGGGGGAAAATCCAGCTACCAGGTAAGAAAATATGGTAGCCAATGGGTGAGCATTGCAGTGTTTGGTTAAAAAGTTTCATTTGAGCTAGATATATTTGTCTTCTTCAGCTATTGGGGAAATTTTGTCTTGTTAAATGTCTGTGCTCAAATGACACCATCCAACTGTCGTGCCTTTAGCAAGTAGTTTATGAGCCTTTTGCTCTTGCAGTATGAGAAACTGGAATTTTGTGCTCCCAATTCATTGAATCCATTTTGGAATGAAAAATCATAAATCCCTTGTGTTTAGACGCCTCTTAATCTCATCTCTTTTGGACTTTGCTTTCTATCTCCTTGCTTTTCCAGGCTAGTAGAGTAGTTTAATGGTTTTATTGTCATATATTTATGAAGAATACTAGCAGAAAACAGTTTTTCTGAAGTTATGCATCAGTTTCAGCACTGCCGAGATAAAGGAGGATTATAAAAGGTAATTTGCTCAAGCCTAATTCTAATTAATATAGGCTGTTAAATGAACAAATGTTTTCAAGAAAGCTAGATCAATGAGGAACTGTGCAAGGCATCTTCTGTCCATCTGCTTCAAGCCAGTCAGTTACTATACGGAGCATGCAGTCCTTCAGGAACAACTTCTGCACAATTTGAGTAGCCATTTATTCAATATGATGCCAAATTATGGGCTGATGAGCCACAACACGTGTCTGAAAATGATGTAGAGACATAAATCAAAAATTTAGGGCAGAGCTAGCTAAGTCCTTCCAAAACTTTCGTCAATGTGACTGAAATGGTGTTTCTGTCTCCAGTGGCTTATATCGAAGGAATGAAAAGGGTTGATCAAAGTCATTGGCTTTCAGAGCTATTTTCTGTCTTTTGGAGTTGGATGATTCTTACTCATTTAAAAATTCTTAATGATGTTGACCAGCATCTCAGATACTGCCTTTATGACGCCAGAGGATTTTAAAATTATGTGCATGCTGTATCCAGAGTCTGACCTGGTTTGGGCCACCAGCAGTTGTAGACTTGGTGCTGCTCCTTAACAAGTGTCTCCCAACTTCATCTCTTACTGCCCCAAAAAATCTACAGTGGCCTGATAATGCAACACTCTGTGGGACCAGAGTAATTTAAATCACATCTGCATTTTAGAAAGACAGAAAGTAGTAATTGAAGTGACCTCGGGAAAGTTCAGCAGTTGGTCGTTAGAGATCCTGTGTTTCCGGTGCATGTCGGTGGGGAGTGATAAAGTACTGCCTCCACTGAGTGCAGTACGCCTCCTGTGATGAGGAAGGACTTTGTTGTTGTTCTCTCTCTTTCTCTGTGCTTGTTGAGTTCTGATGTTATTTTTCTCTTAACTGCAGGTCACTTCGTGGGCAACAACACAGTGATTGATGTTTTGAGGAGAGAAGGGTACGAGGTAGAACACACTCCAGCTGGACAAGCCATCAACAAGTAATGCATGCTTTTATCAAGTTGAGCTGCCGTTGAGGGGGTGGGTTTGTAAACAATCACGAAGAGGTAGTGACAGCTGGAACTATACTGGTGAACTAGGCTCAGTCTCTCCTCCTCAGCAGTTTGCTTTTCTCTTTCTTGAGCTGATTTGGAAACAGGATTTTATTTGGGTTTTTGGTGTTTGGTTTGGGGGATTTTTTTTGTTGTTTATATTTTTGGGGTTTTGGGGAAATTTTTAATAAAAATATTGCCCCTTGTGAGTTTTTAGCTCTTAAACTAACAGTTCTAGAGCATGCATACTTTGTTCATTGGATCTGGGTGCTGTATCGTACCACATCAGTTTTCAGGCTTCCACTGCCTTCAAGTGTTTTACTGCACTGCCGTTTAACACTCTCCTTCTCTTACACTGCTTGTTTGATTCTTTCTGATTACTCTCAGCCTGGAATATGAATGCCCAGAGTCCATCCAGCCTCTTTGCAAGCTGTCCTCATGACTGATTGCTCTCTTCTGCATTTTTAAGCCAAGGTACTTGCTGTTTTGGTTCATCTTGCAGCTGTCCTTTGGGCTATACCCTTACTGCCTCTTCTTATCTCTCACTGGGTGCTTTTATCCATCTCCACTGTTTCAGTAGTTACAGAATGCCAAATGATTTCCTATTCCACACTCTGCCAAGAATTACATGTGCTCTTGAATCACCTCTTCCTGGACTTCTCACCACCAGCTTAGGGTCTGCAACCATTGTTTCCCCCTTCTCCACACTCTTGGTAAACATGCTCTTGTGTCTGTCAGATACCACCACTCCTCCTTTTAGTCACTGCTAAAAGACCCTGGTGGAAAAAGGGCTTGATCCCAGGTTATGGTACCGTTTCCCTTTTATCCTCCTTGCCAGGCATGATGTCGCTCCCTGCTTACATCTCTTCCTCCTCCCTGACATTTCCGATACAAGGCTTTCAAGCAGGATGATCACCTTTTGTGCAGGGGGCACAGTGCAGTCAGTCTGTGCCAAGGACTCCACAGATGTGGTGCAAGATAGTAAAAGAAGTATTTCTCCTCCTCTTGTTGCTCCACCTTTCTATTTGCATCACTTTTGCTGCCTCTTTCAGACCGTGAGATTCAATCTCTAGCAGGCCACGATTTCATTAAGATTCTTGACATGTACATACCTCATTAATTCTACATGTACTGAAACAAACTGAGCCAAGACTCGTCCCTGTGAGTACATGAATGCAGCCCCTGTTGCCACCAATGGGCTGATAGTCTGACATGGAGAAGCCTCCAGTATGTAGCACAAGACATAATGATCCTGTAAGACTTAAGTCATGCTAGAAAATCCAGTGTATCAGTGTTTACAGGAATAATCAACTTCCTGATATTTTTGTAGGATTTTCCTCCCCTAGAACATTCTTACCTTAGGTATTCCTAAAAATAGCCAATAGCCATAGCAGCTTCTTAAAGGTTAAAGAAAGACAGCTTAATACGTAGTTAAGAATAAACAAAATCAGATACCGCTCTGTAAGGATGAAGCTGCAAGGAAATCAGGGACAGAAAAATGTGGGAAGGAGGGCCTTATCCCATCAGGAAGGCATGTATCGATGATGCTCAATGTAGCTGTGTACTTGGTTCTCTGACCGTATCATGGGAATTCATTGTCTAGCCAGTGACTCTTTTGCCTTTGAAAGCCCTCGGTTTGGCACTGCTTACATCTCAAACGTTTCATTTGGACAACCAGACAGAACATCTTTCTTGGAGTCCTGATTTTTAAGCTACGTTGAAGAAGCTAAAGAAAACGACACCTTAATGCTTTCTTTGAGAAGAAGTGTTAACATTTCTGGGTTACCTGGAAGCAGATTTAAAAATGTAAAATGAGTTTCAAAAAAAATGTGAGTTGTGAAGGAGAATAACATTTGACGTGGGGAAAAGATCTGTGGCATGAATGTCATAATCCTGAGGCCTGGTTAAAGGGTTTCACTTGACTGCTATACTGGGCTTGTCCTAGAATCATAGAATGGTTAGAGTTGGAAGGGACCATAAAGATCATTGACTTCTGACCCCCCTGCCATGGGCAGGGACAGCTCCCACTAGACCAGNAATCACCTCCCGTGACCTGCTGCTCACACTTCTTTTGATGCAACCCAGGATACGGTTGGCTTTCTGGGCTGCCAACGCGCACTGCCAGCTCCTGTTGAGCTTCTCATCCATGAGCACTCCCAAGTCCTTCTCTTCAGAGCTGCTCTCCAGCCATTCCCTGCCCAGCCTGTATTTGTGCCTGGGATTACTGTGTCACAGGTGTAGGACTCTGCACTTGGCTTGGTTGAACTTCATGCCATTTTACTAGCCCACTTCTCAAGCCTGTCCAGGTCCCTCTGGATGGCATCCCTTCCCTCCAGTGTGTCGACCGTGCCACTGAGCTTGGTGTCCTCAGCAAACTTGCTGAGGGTGCACTCTATCCCACTGTCCATGTCTCTGACAAAGATGTTAAATAGTATTAGTCCCAGTACTGACCCTTGCAGGACATCACTTGTCACCGGCTGTCACTTGAACATTGAGCCACTGACCACAACTCTTTGAGTGTGGCCATGCACCCAGTTCCTTACCCAATTAGAAGCAAATTAGAGGTAAATACCAGGGCATTCTGTCTAAGTAAACTCAGTCCAGCCCACGTAAATGTGGAACCATAGCCAGCTACTCTCCTAGACAGCAGTGTTGCACACAGTCCAGTCAGTACCTATTACCTGCTACCCAAGAGGCAAGAGTGCTCCTTCTTCTTGATGTCCCCAAAGCAAGGTCTCCAACCACACAGTATCACAAAGGACAGTTTATAAATAGTGCCACAAGTTCAATCAAGCTCCTGCTGTCTTGTTTGGGGCTTTAACTATGGTTCGTGATTTTAGAAAGCATATGTATACTGTAAAATATTCATCACTTAATCACAGCTGTAATTATGGTGCTTCCTGACTCCTCCCTTAGCTGCTGTGCTGTGAGAGGGAACTGGCCTTGGGTAGGGACTTGCATTTGCACCTGTTGTTGCTCAGTCAGTCCTTGGAAGAACTACCTACAGGAAATGTTGCAAATAGTGTTCTGAGGCTGTAGGTATAAAAATAAAGGGCTTGCTATACAGGATGGAAGTCATCCTGGGTGTGTCTGTAGCAATACTGAACTCCAGGTCTCCAGTAACAGTTGTTGATCTACAACTGGGTCCTTCGATTAGACTGCCTTAATTGTCCTGTCCCTACCCATCCTCCCTGCCCCCTAGGTTAGTTTGTTCTGGGCAGGAATTGCTGAAAGGAATTATCTGGTCTGTGTTGCACAGTACGTCAGACTCGAAGAGTTTGGTTTGACCTCCTGTGAGAGTAATTCCTTTTTTGCCACTTTCTAGATACATGACGTTATTTCCAAGAGCCAGACTGCATTCTTTCCTGAGTTCCAGATTAGCTCTTTTCCAAGGCTTTTCATTAAAGAGAACTGTTTTGATCAGAATATTAACTTAAGGTGAAGGTAGCAGGAATACAAGGCAGAGAAATAAGCAATCAGCCAATATGTCAGGAAGAAACATCTGCGTTATATAGACGTTGATGCTATCTGTACCAGGATTCTGCCTCAAAGCATTTTCAAATATTATCTGTGTTCCCTCCTTCTTCCAGCAGAAAACAACCCAAAACCTTGTTAGCCTTTTCATCATCAGCAGCAGCGCGTAACCCCTATGTCATGTCCCAGGAGCTCCCACTGCATTCTCGGAAGGAGGAGGAAGAAGAGCTCCTGCCTCACCTGCTGCTCTCTGACAGTTTTGACATCCTGGAGAAGGTAGACGGGAAGTACAAGAAGAAGAAGAAGAAGCAACAGCAGCAGCAGAAGCAAAGACTTCAACAGTTTAATGACCTCTGGGTTCGCCTTGAAGAAAGGTAGTTAATGGCTGGGGAGGGAAGAGGGTTTGTCATGCAAACTAGACTTCAACTTAGACTGATTAATTCAGTATGCCAAACTTCTGCAGGGGCTGGACACATTCTTAGGGCAGGATCTGACGTTCTCCCCCCCCATAATTCTTGCTGAAACATTTACTCAAGTCTGTTTGTGCTTTAGCGACAAAATAATTTCTTCCATGTGGTTAGGTTTGTGGAAAATTAGGCATAATACAAGTGAAAGCCTTGTCTAGACCATTTTGCATTTGGGCTTGAGGGATTGTGAACACATCATAGTACTCTTTATCACAGAAGGCTGGGTGGTATGTAGTATGGATCAAAGCCTTGGACCTTCATCCAAGAGCTGCTGCATGTTTGGAAAATGTCGTATCTGGCATACGTGCTCCTTGCATTGGGATGATATTTATGCAGTATTTCCAGTCTCTATATTCTTTGCAGTCTTAAAAAGCACGTGGACCCCATGGCATTACCGGAGATCTGGGAACTGGGATGTTGACATAATTGATGATGGAGTTAATACAGAAAATGGAGTGTGTTATAGGGCAAAAGTTCCCACATACTCCCTAGTTTTCATCCAGAAGAGCTTACTCACAAGAACTACAGCAGCCTGCAAAAAAGCGAACTTAGGATTGTAACTCAATAGCTGTACTTACGGTTGTGGCTGAATGTGTGGCTTAATGTTTCCCTCCTGTCAGATAACACACAGACTGAATCTGCTCTCTTTTGTATTTTGTGTCTCTCTTTGTATCTCTGATATACTCAGGTTGAAAGCATTTTATTTTTGTGGTACTGTAAATAAACAAACAGGTCAAGATGATGGAGAAAAGCCTGCAGTTCTTGAAATGAAGCCCCTGCACTCATCATTTCTTTCCTCTGAAAAATATTTCTTCCTGCCCCTCAGGGTACTGAGTATTTCAGAGTTCCCCTATGGCTCTCCTGTCACATGCCTGGGTACCAGCTGTACCACTGCTTTGAGAAATACATAGTTCAGGCTAACTGCAAGTGGGTGCAGCAGCTGTTGTTCTGCTTCAGGCATTCAGCCTTTGTCAGGCTTTTTAGATGAGGCTCCTCTTTTCTGGGGTGGTTTTGTGTCCTCTCTCTGCCTCTCCTTCCAACCTAAATGTGAGTAGTTCAGAGAGAAAGGAAGACATGCACATGGAGGTTTGCACGTCCCATGACATGACAGTTCAAAATACACCAGTAAAACAAATCCTTGTATTGATCACATTTGACTTTGTCTTTTAGTGTATCACTTACTTTCTATCCATAGCAGCTGTTCATGAATGGAGCTTCTGTTGACAGTCTGTTTAGTTGAAATGGTAACAAATGATTTTGAGTCTTTATGATCTCAAGCTTCCTCCCTGCATGCTTATTGATGTGTTCAGTTTTTCATGTGCAGTTGTTGCCATGAAGCTCAGGGAAGCCAATGGGTGCCCTGATGTGAGACACACATGCACTTGCAGCTCGATCCCTTCAGAAGAAAGGGAAGATGGAAGGATGTGCCACTGAGACTAAGTTGGAGCTACATTGAGGCTAGTGTAGACTAGATTGCAAGTACTGCAAGACAACAGTGAAGTAAAAGCAAAGCTAACAATTACAGCTTAGGAAGCTACAACAGAAATATGCAAGCAGGAAATGCCTTCTTTACTTTTCTTCTTTTGTAATGTTTCCTTTCTTGCCCTACTAATTAAGTTATCCTTTGAGCTAAAAAAATTACCCAGGTGCTTGGTGACAAATTCTTTTTTGGGATGAGTTCTTAGTATCAGAGAACATCTGGAGATGGAGATGGAGCTGTCACATGGCAGTATTGGGAAGGACAAGTGATGCATAATGCTGCCTGAGAGATTGTTGCTCCCTTACTGCAGAGGGAAAGCCATGAGTGTCAAGAGTGGCAGCTGACGCTCATGGCTCTAACCCGTACTCTGAGTTTAGTCTTTGTAAAGCAAAGGGAATCTCCATCCTCTTTGCCCCGACATGCATGTGATGCCGCTGCAAGCTGCCCAGGCAGACGTAGTTTGAGCTGAGAGCCCCACCGCGTGGCACAGCCACCATGTGTCCCCCACTGAAATTCAACCCCTCTGGGGTCAGCTCTGCTGCCTGCAAGGCACACCTCACTGGGAGTCTCAGGTCTTGCTGTCAGCATTTCCCGGGGTGCCCAGGCACAGGTAAAGCTGTCAGTTTTCTTATGCGTGGGCCATGCACAGCTTTCCTCCTGTGAGACTGGAAATATGAAAGGCGCAGCTCCAGTGATTTAATACGGTCTTGTAGTGAGCTTGGCAGAATTCATTTAGTTCCTGCTCCTGTATGTGTATATTTCTTTGATGTGCTGCCAGCTGACTTCATTACAGTTTAAGCCTTCTGTGGGGGCTTTTGAGTATGGAAGGCTAAGTGTTTTTGAAAAGGATACTACTAACTGTCTTCATTTCCCAAAGCATTCTTGCTTAATGCAGCTGGCCAAAATACGGCAACAACGGTGCACAGCAGCTGGGGAGTAAGTGTAGGAGAAATTAGTCTGCTTTTGTATTTGGCAGGTAGACTTGCTTTTAATTTTGTCTGACTTGTCTTCTTATTCAGCACAGCACCATTAGGCCCTGAAGTGCATGTTGGCCTTATAGCTGTGGGGTCAGTCATGGCTTTCAATCCATTGCCGAAGAGAACAGCACCTGTGCAGTGTCTGACCTTTCTGACTCTTGATCTGCAGTGTTGTGGGAGCTTGCCCAATTCAAGACAGTTGGAGTTAACAACTGGAGTGTACAAATTTCTCTCCTCCATCACATGTTGCCAAAATGGGAATTCAGAATCATGTAGGTTCTGACTCAGTTCTTGTTCATCACTACCTGAGTCCTCACTGCTGCTGGGAGATACTCCTGGATGTGGCAATTTTTTCTCAGTGACCACAGGATGTAGTCTTGGCAGTGACTCTTTTTCTTAAGGTACATCATGTAAACCTGACATTTACACGATGTACTGTATTAATTCCTGACCTGCGGAAGGGTTGATGCAGTAATGGGAACAGGTTTGGTCCATGCTAAGATGCATGGGCAGTATGAGGCATAGTTGGTGAAGATGGGATTCAGCTGTAAGTAGGTGCCTCACTGCTGCTGTGCTCAGCAAGTGTTGCTACAGTGACACTCCTCTGCAGCCAAGCTCGTTTTGTTCTTCTTATGTATTTTCTGCTTAGCTGAAAGGTACTAGAAACGTAGTTGTCTTAGCCACCTGACTGGCTGTATCAGAGCAATAGGCAGGCTGGCTGGGTAGACCTGAGTATAGGGCAGGTGTTTTGATGCTGTCTCCATCCTCCTCAATCCCTTCCCGGTTACCCCTAAAGACTGTGCAGTTCAGCTGGGCAGTGCCCATGTCCATGTGGGCTGGCATGGGAGCTGTCCACACCTGTCAGGAAAGCAAAAGGCAGTGATCTGCCACTAGAAGACACAGTCCTTTGGTGAGCTTAGAACCAATACAAGACACCATTCCCAGAAGCTTTGGAAGTGGGGCACAGAGGCTGACCATCTCCCGCTCTGTAGGCATTGGGCAGTTTTGGGCTGGGTCTACACTGATGTTCCTCTCTTGCCTTGCAGGGCTACCAACCCTCCTCCCCGGATCCGCATCATTAACGGCTACCTCACAGTCGAACCCCAGGCTTGGAGCCATGGACAGTGTAGTCACACTCATGCAGATACTGGCAGAGCTCACCGGCTTTCCTGTTGTCTCTTCATCCTGGTACTGACTTTGACTTTGCACACAGCATGGCTGCATTGAAACACAGGGGGAGCCAAGGTGCAGGGCTCACCTTAAAAAACAAAAAAGAAACTCACATGAAAAAAAAATCAAAAATAGAAGAGACTGATGGCACACCTGTTCTTTGAGTTGTTCTTAAACTGCCTCCTTTTCCTGAATCTGGATCGTTAACTCTATTAACTGGTTTGACCTGCCCAATACAGGAGAAGATATATTAATGGAAGTGTTATTTATCCTTCTCTTGCAGAAGAATGATTTCATGTTATCCCATAATGCTTTGGGGAGATTATAATGTTATTGTAACATAACTGTTGTCTAGCTTTATGAGCCCAACTAAATCACATTTTCTTTTCACCTTCAGTGCCTTGTAAGAAGATTCACACACCACTAACTTGTTTATTAGAACAGAATATTTTGGTCATATGAGCAGAACTGGGAAAAAGAGGTGGGTATTTTGTGTCTCTACTGGTAATACTTTCAATTCTTGCTTGCTAAGGCTCCAGATTGCATATAAAGGTTCATGACAACACCTTCTACAATAGAATAAAACAGTAAAGACTCATGAACAGAGTGTTTCTGATGTTTGTTTGGTGCTGTTGTAAGATGGATACACATGAACCTCCAATGACCAGACAAGTCTTGTAAGCACAAATTAATGTACATTTAAGAAAAAGAAAAAAAAAAAAAGAATGCCTGGGGCACTTCACAGTCATATTGCTGGATGCTTCCAAATGAAGAAATTCTCAGGAAGTAACATGAGAAGCCCAAATGCGGGTTTCCCCTAGCTTTCTAAATCATGAATATGCTATTTTATAGCCGGATTCACTTTCAGGGAGGAAGGGTTTTCTTTTCTTTTTCTGCACAGTTAAACTTCATCTAGGAAATCTGTGCAAGTTTTATACCGGTTTCAATGAAAATTCTCAGAATTTCCAAATTCTTTCTTATGTACTCAACACGGACATGCTGTTGACTGTTGGATGTCAGAATCTTGGAAGTGGTGATGAAGGTTTTTCTGTGCTAGTACAGGACTTGCTTTTGTGATCACACTAACTCATTTTGTGAGCAACATATTCCTTCCTCCTCTTAGGAGGGTTTTATTGCCTGGGAAGGTCTCATAAAATTCACTAATGGGAGGGCTTGGACCCAACGTACTGAGCCTGATACCCTGGAAACACAGTAGACATCTGTGCTGTCTCTACTCAGACAGACAACAAACCTTCAGGTTTCCCCTCCTGTGCACGTACAAATACTTCACTGCTTTTTATCATTGCCAATAAAAACTACCTCTTTTTCTCATCCTTCTGCTTCATATTGGAAGAGGAGAAGCAAACTGTTCCAACTCTCCTATCAGGGTTTTGATGTCTTGATCTGCAATTTTAGTCTTCCTTCAGAAGGACTAACCCTGAACAAATCCTCATTTTGATGAGGAAAACGGAGAAAGATGCTAAACATTGCAGTTTGCCGCAGGATTGTGGGCAACGAAATATATCTGGCCTGGGGTAGAAGATGGTACCATTTAATTGTATATTCCTTCTCACAGGGAATTCTAAAAGATGTCAGGGCCCCAAATGCACTCTGGATTCCTTGGCTTTACAGAGCAGCCAGCCTGGTGATACACTCTTCTCTGACTCTCTCTCTTGTTGATCTTTCACTGGTGTAAACTGGTCATAGACCAGGTATGTCTGGAGCTAGTTCAGTTCTGGTGGTGTAACCTATTTTGTAGCCTATTTCCAAATGCATGGCTGTGTCAGGGAAACAGAGATGTCCTGAAACTAGATTGTGTGGTATTTTCGAGGGTGTCATGTCTTGATACCCCTGAACTAAACTAGTGGTTCCTACCCCTTACTTTTTCTTCCAGAACTGTCATTACTGACTGGCCATGGAACACCAAGTCTTGAAACTCTGGCTGGTATGAAGAGCAGAGCTTCACTCCAGCTGTATATCCTATTCAGATGTTTACAGCAACTACTTGGGAGTGCTAGGTTTGGGTCCAGTTATTTCTCCCTAGTTTCTGAACTAGAAAATTTTGCCATAGTTGGAACAGCTCAAGAAGCCATCCTAATGGCCAAAGTCTGCTCAGGACCTTCTTTGGACCACAGAGCATCAGGAAAGCAAGTATTCACATCATGTGCCTGGAAGATTATCCCTCTGCTGAGGTAGCTTTAGTTGACTTGCAATTGAGATTAAGGCAGGCTTGTGATGAGCAGCAGACTTGATTCAGAAATCATTGTGAAGGTGCAGGTAACTTCTTTCTTTAGTGAAGGGGCTGAAATCTCCTGTTGTCTCCTTAGCTAGGTGCCTCCACGTCATCTAAGTGCTATTACAAAGAATTTTTTATCTGAACATCCTTTTTCTTTCTCTTTCCTTTGTACTTATTAACTAGCCTGTGCACTTTACTGTTCCTCTCCTTGCTTAAATTGTTTTCACAAATCATCTCTCCAATGTTCTCTATAAAAAAATCTGTTTTGAGATGATTAGGACTCTTGCCATGGGTTCCTTGTGGTCAGGATTACTCCTTCTGTATCGAAAGGCTGGTATTTCTGATTTTATTAGCAGAAATTAAAAGCCTTTCCACTACAAAATATATTAGTTTGGTAATATAATTACACACACACACTGAATTAGATTGTGATGTTGGAGAATATGGGGTATAACCATCACTGACGTTCAGCAGTGTATTATGAATTCTTGTGAATATTTATTGCTTGACTAAGCTTGTCTAATGGGCTACTATGTTGTAACATATATGCTTTTTAATTATTATAAAACTTCACATTTATGTATAGAGCTAGGGAAAAAAGGAGGTAAACATCTTCCTTGGGAAACGGGTTTCCTTCTGATTCCTGAGATTGTCAGCACTTGCACTTTATTTCTACTTGCTGATGAAGTGGACTGGGTGTTGAGACACCATTTATTTTTAACTTCGTTGACCTTCCAACAACTACCTTGTACCATTTCACAGCTTTTCCTTTCTGCTGCTGCTTCCTTTAACACACTGAAACTTTATTTTCTGATATGATACTTGGTTAGCAACTGGGATTTCTTGCAAAGCATTGCAAGAGGCATGACGTCACTCAGTGTGCTTTCATACTCAGTAACGTGCTCATATCAGACACAGCTTTTCTGTGAACTGCAAATGCATTTTAGTGAGCTGGCAATCCAGTGCTGGTTTACTCTCAAGCCTTTTGAGATTAGGATGTGAAAAATAAAAATTACTGAAATGAAAAAAAAAATAAATAAAAGAAAAATAGAGATAGGGTCTAAAGATGTGCACATCCTTCAGAAGCGGTATTTGTAACAATGTGAGAGGGGATCCATCAACTGTTTGGATAACCTCACTCTAAACCTCTGAAATGGTGTTAAGCCTTAAGGGCCTTGCATGATGTCTCCGTTTAGCCTCAGGTGACACCAAAAAAACAGGTGGCCACTCTCATGCTTCCCCAGAGAGTGAGGGAGAATCAGAAGAAAAAGTCAAAACTCGTGGGTTGAAACAAAGGTAGTTTAACAGACAGAGGAATGTACAAACACGATTACGGCATCCCTGCTCACCCACCAGACCCAGCGTGGCGGATCCCAGTGGGGACTTACCGACCCCCCCCCCCCTCCAGCCAGCTCCTGCCATGAACTTAGCATGGTTCACACGGTATGGAATACCTGTGTCCCTGCCAGAGCCTCAGGAGTATTAATCCTATCCTCCCTGGAACCAGGGCACATGGTTTTGTTATTTTAAAGGTGCAATAGCATAAAAAAATACAGATTAATGGAAAAAAACACCTTGTTCAGTGTGGAATAATTACTAAAATGAAATAATATTGAAAATGCAGCATTGTTCACACATTAAGGAAAGATATAAAATCAAACAACTTCTAGGGTAGAATACAGCTGCAGCTAGTATGCGAGGAGTCCACTACATCTGCAATTCCCTGTACAAAAATGCTTGCAAAGCAACATGGAGGATGCAGTAGAGTGGAGATCCTACGGCCAAACTCTGTGATAATACAGCAGATACAGAAGATGGTCCTAAGGATCTGATAAGCTGCCTGCATGCTACCATGATCTAATGGTCTGACAAATTTTGACAAAATGCTGTCCTTTGTGAGAACTTTACTCATTATTATGTCATTATAATACCAAAATACAGCTCCATCCCAAAGACTGCCTGCTTCCAAGGCTCAAACACTCCTCCTTGAGTCTGTTCCCTGACTTTTTCTTAAACTATACCTTTAAATGCAAGGCAAGAGATTTTTACACCAATCATAATAAAAATATTTATGACTAAAGTCACTCAAACTCCACCTTGAAGGTAAAAAATAGTATAAAAATAGCCCAAGAAAGAAGGGATATGAGGGAAGACACCATCATGAACAAGTCAAGGAGAACTCCATCACAGACTGACTCTGACTTCTGGGACCAGTCGATGGGCTGAGCCTTTCTTCCATCAGCAGAGGGATGCCTTTGGGTTAGACTTAGACTGCACCAAGTGCTTTCTCAGGAAACTTAGAAACCTCTCTGGAGAGTCACTTTTCTATATTTATAGCCAGAGTTACAAATTTGTTACTCTGTCACACATTATAATCGACAATACTTTTATCTGCATGTGCTTGCAGACACTGTATTTATCATCAACAACTCATACAAAACTAGTGTTCCTGTCATATCCCCACTGATATCCTCAGGGAAGTGCCTCCTGGAGCTGTGGGCCTCCTTCTCCTCTATATGTAGCCAGGAGGCTCAGCCTCACCCCTGCACCAGAGACAGGTAGGACACCCACACTTTGGTTACTGACACAAATAAGGTGATGAGGGTGATTATCCTGCTGCTTTCATCTCCTTTGCCTTGCATATGGAGGCAGCTGGGCTTTCCACCCCTACCCCCAAACGCCCCTGCCCTCGTTTTTGGGTTCTCCAATTTTCTCTAATTGTCAAGCACTACCTGCTGAATATTTTGATTCCTATCAATTTTAGACAAAATCTCAGGGATTTCTCACTAGCTAATACTCTTAGACACTTTTGTAATCTTCCACATGAGGGCAGTGTCACAGTTTTGCCATTACTTCGTGTATTCTGTAACTCATTAAATTAATCCTGTGATAATCCTATTGTATTCAATAGGTTTCAACATTGCTGAAATCCTGAATCTTTCTACCATTCAGTTTTTAACAGTATCACGATTGTGTTAGTGACTATATAAGTTGTCTAACATGTTCTCAGTCTTACGCTACCACTATAAACAGTAATAATTAAGTTAATGTAATACTTTCAATAAAAAAATTTTTAGAAAGTTGTTCAAAGCTCAGGAAGCGCAGGTCATTTGGCATCTATTTAATATAATGATGATACTATGTCTTTAGTAGAGGAAGTCCAAAGGACTAGGAGGATTAGAAGAATTAGAATAACTTTCTTTCAGTTTTATTCTGTATCCACAAGTGCTTGATGGTAGAGATAATACCCGAAGGGATCTTTCATCTTAGCAAAGTACTGGGTTGCTTGCATGGTTACCATTTACATATGGATAATGACTAACTGGAGAACCAGTGTAGACATTTGTCTGTCTACACTTCTTCAAAACACATTTAGCAGTTCAGTACTGCAGGTCCTTTATGTGCATGTTATACATTAAAACTGCCATCATCTACTTTTGAGAATGGAATTAATCTATCTGATTTTGGAGATGCTCAAAGCGATCCAAATGTGCTATGAAGGTCTTAGCTCTCATCTCATCTCTGCTGGGCTTTAGAGGCTACATAGTTTTCTGTCTTTTCTTGTCAGCAGTACCCATTTGAATGGTTCAGAGAGTGCCTGAGAGATTTTCTCTCATGGAAGGGGGTAGAGGGAAATAAAGTTATCTATTCCATTTTTACTGTATATTTAACTCTCCCAGTGTCTGAAGAACTCTTGAAAACATCATTGCATGACAGTGAAGGTTCATTATAGATTCAATTTCTTCCCCAAAGAGGGTTTCAAGCACCCATTAATGAGAAAGAGACAGGAATATGACTACTCATCTGAATAGTTAGAAGATTTTCCTGTGAATGGTGGGGACCTGCTGGGAGGAGTATCTCTTAATCAAAATAGGACACAGCTCTTCAATGCAGTTTCACAAATAGCTTGGAAGTCCAGGCTGGGGTGCAAATGAGTGAGTATCCTGCTTATAACTGCTGTGTCCCTTTTCTTATGGAGACCTGTGGCACCAAGTAGACCGGGCCAAAGGCATGGATGGTTTTTGTGATTAATCACAGAAGCTAAAATAGAAATTCTTAGTAGACATTAATTTAGCCTCAATCAAGAAGTGTAATTTTCTCTTTTTATAGTAGGACATAGAAAATGAAGTGTTTCAAAGCTCAACGAAAAGATGTGAAGAGTTTGATGTTCAAAGGGCAATTTTTTGGGTAATAGAGCCTTTTTGAGCAGAAAGAATGGGCATATGTGTGAAAGAAATTTGCAAGACAGGTAACTGAATGTGTTTAATGACCTTTATGGAAGCCTTTAATTCTGGAATCCTTAGATTCTAGATTCTTACTGTATACTTACTGAAGGTAAAGTCCTTTTAATACAGAACAATAGTTTACTGTATCAACATTCGAATGAGTATTTCAAGATTCATCCCATTAGAAATATAATAGCTTTCTACCAGCTGCTGACATTCTAGTGTGGAACACAGAAGAAAAAATAGGTGTTTAGGGAAGAAGAAGGTAATTTAATTTCTGTGGAATTAAAGGTCTAAGTTTTTAAATATGAGCATTTAAATTTAGTCACCTGGTTCTTGAACAAGGCATCTTGAAGAGAGTATGACTTTCAAAAGTTCTGAGTCCCACCAGAAGTGTGCATATCACCAGAACTAGTCTACCTAGGCAAGGTGGGACATGTTCATCTCTTCACCCTGCCAGTTTCAAAAAATTAATATGAAAGTTAATCTTTGGTAAGAAAGTTTGCAACATAGAAATTTACTAAGAAGTATGCTGTATTCATTAAAATTCTTGTAGGGAAAAATTTTGCTAGTGCAGTTGCTGAAATGTTCCTGTTATGAGCTATTGCTTATTTGCATGAGTATTTGTTCTAGTGCTGATATTAAAGCAAATGGACAGGATTGGTTAACTTGTGTACAAACCCTGGGATGCAATTAATTCATATTTGAAATCTTACTTTCTCTCCCCATCACACTCCCACATCTGTAGGCAATATGTGCCAAAGGGAGATTTGCTAAAAAAGGTGTGCTTAAGCTCCTAGAACTGCAACATTTCTCATGTTCCTATATTGAAATGTCATTTTCCCCAAGAAGTTTCTCTACTAGACATTTGCTTTGTGCTGTGCTGAACAGTCTTTTCTGGACAGCCCTTGGTATGGTACCAAGGAGATAAAAGGCTCACTTGTACTCTCTTACGAGAAATAAGACTCTGGATGGCAGCAAAGCACAGAAAAATTGCTCCTGTGTCATTGGAAGAATCTCCTGAAGCTGATTTTGAGGTGATTTAGCACACTAGTAAACATACGTAATTCTTTGAGCTTCAGTGGAGCGGCTTTTTATTTCTTCCTCTTTAGCCAATGTGTGATGCACCTCTCCTAAAATTTGTTTATAGAAAAAAATTAAGTGGAAGTTTTGCTGCTGACTTCTGTGGGATTACACCACCAGCATTTAGCTTGCCCTAGGTTTTTATGCCTTCATTTGCTCTTTAAAGATATGCTTAAAGTTGCATACAGAATGTGATTTTTTTTTTTTTTTTATTTGTAGATAATTAACTAAATATTTATCATTTAGTATCTTCCCTGTTTGGATCTTACAGTCATTTTTTAAGTGTAACTTGCTTCCCACTTTGGGGCCTGTAGACAACTGCTTCCTAATCAGCAGCTGAGGCCACATAAACGCCGTGGTCTGAACAATCCACATAAGCGCTGTTGAAGAGCTAATTCTTACAATGTGGCAGATGTGTTTCCTTCAGATGTGTCAACGGATCCCATGATCTGCTCTCCTCCCCTGTTACCAGTGTTTGAAAAGGATATGGAGGCCTGCTGGGGCAGTTATCTTTACCCTGTTGAAGGGGAAGAAGTAATGCTTGTTAGGGCTCAGCTCAGATATGTTCTCCTGGTGAGCACACCTGGCTGGAAAAGCAGCAGCAGAATATTAGAATAACCCACATAATACCATCACTGGGGAGCTGGTGAGAGATTTCCACTTATGTTAATAATTTCTTAGATTCGGGGGCTTATACTTTCAGTAACAATCTTTCTGGATGAGTTATGGTTTTCTGTTGTTTTGGGTTTTCTGTATTTTATGTACACCTATTAGAAATTTCAAGACTACACAAGCTAGGAGACTTTCCTTCTATCAACCTTCTTATATTGAGAGGATGTTAGGAGATGATTCTTTACACTGATAAGGAAAAGATAAGAAAAAATCAGCTTAATTAGCCAAAGGAAATGTTAGCTAGAATAGTAAATAAAAAGTCTTCTTGCTGGAGAAGGTGATGAAATTACACCCAGAAAACTGTGGAATTTTCCTTCTCTTATGTTTTTTGTTATTTTTGTTGATTTTATTGTTATTAATTATTAATGATGATAATACTGGTGAATAAAGTTGTCATTGCTATGAATAAAATGAATTAATAAGAACAAGAATATATTAGACAAATGTCTGTTTGGAAGGTCTGGCTTTCCTTCTTATATTTTGGTTGGGTGATTTCTGTAGCCCTGTATTTCTGCTTCTAACTGCACAGGAAGCATATGTCAGGAGTTTTTCTGCCTGTGCATGAGCTCAGGTTCTACAGCTACATGAAGTTTTTGGAGACTTTTAACATGAATCCTGTGCCAGTGCTGAGTGAAGTAATACAAATCCCTGCCGATATAAAGAAATGGCCAGATGTCATCTACCTGGACTTCTGTAAGGCCTTTGATACAGTTGCCCACAACATCCCTCTCTGTAAATTGGAGAGATGTGGTTTTAATGGGTGGACTGTTCAGTGGATAATTGGTTGGATGGTCACATCCAGAGGGTAGTGTTCATCGTTCAGATGGAGAACAGTGACAACTGGTATCCCTCAAGGGTCTGTATTGTGAACCTCATAAATTTCAACAGGATCAAATGCAATGTCCTGCACCTGGGTTGGGGCAACCATGCTATCGATACTGTCTAGGCGATGAAGGAACTGAGAGTAGCCTTACAGAGAAGGACATGGGGGTACTGGTGGATGAAAAGCTGGACGTAAGCTGATAATGTACACAACCCAAAAAGCCATCTGGGTCTTGGGCTAGTTCAAAAGAAGTGTGGCAAGCAGCTTGAGGGAGATGATTCTGCCCTGCCAATTAGGTCTCTGAGGTGTCCATAGTGTTTTTTGCAGAGGAAATTGTTATACAGGACAACTGGTAGCAGTTCCCTGGTGTTCTTTCATGTCAGCGGAGGCAAAACCATCTCAGTATGTTGGAGAGAGGTACCCATAGAAGCTTCCACTTTGAAACCTGCAGTGGAAAAACTGTTTTCTTTGCCTGCTGTGCTTGTGTTTTCTTTTCAAAGAAACCTTGCCGTGTTGATTTTACCATCTGAGAGCAGGCTATAACTCTAATTACTGTCTTTCAGTCATGAGAAGGAGGATCATGGCACAAGTAAGGATGTTCGTCAATTTTAAACAGTTGATTTGTGTAGGTATTTAAGTATCACTCCAGGTTCTTGGTCCTGTGTAATCCTCCCCAAGGCATCAAGGAAACCAAGTCTACCTTGCAGAGAAAATGCAAGTATGCCAATTTGTGCAATTTTACTGAAAATTTTCAGGGGAACTCTTAAGCGGTTCATTTTTTCTTTTACTTTCATTAGCCCTGGGTGTTGACAACTTACTTAACATGCTTACCTTGTAATTAATACGAAGCAGTTCCCCTCATTCATGATAGTGGGACCTTTTTCAAATGGTACTTTGCAGAAAAAATACTGTACAAAATACTTTTTAACCAGTATTTATTCCTCCCTGGGACACTCAAAATTAAGTACCATTATCTGCCTAACTTTTTTTTTCTGCTTTTCATGATCAGTGAGTGGAAATTAAACCAAATGCTCCTGGGATTATTTTGATATGTATGTGAGATAACTGTTTGAGGAAAACCCTGATCCAAAAATAAAGGAACACAGTGACTCGCTGGAGCAGAACTCTGGGACGTCAAGTAATAATCCTAAAAGCAAAAATAACAAGAGCATTATTTTCCTGCTGAAATACCACGTCTGTTTCATGTGCTGAACGATTAATCAAAATACAGAGCAGCAGCCTATCAGGATACTGCTGTGCTTATCATGTGTTGGGTGTTTGGTTTCTTCCAATAACATTAACCTGCTGTGTAATCACTTTATAGTTATCCTTAATTTATTCTATACTTGCATAACCTTTTGTTGCTAGACAGCTACATTAATGTAGAAAATGGAGGTTCTACACACCAGTAAAATACATTATAATTTTCTTGATCATTATGCCTGCCTGCAATGTATCTCTTTCTCAGGACATATTACCTTCTTTTCTTTCAAAGCCCTGCTCACAGTATCTCATAGCTGTCGGAAAGTCCACTAGTGTGTATTGATATCCTTGGGCACTGAAACAGCTGCTGCCCAAGCCCTAAGTTCAGAAGTATTCCTCTTCTGCTCCCCACTTGCATTCAGGAGTCCTGGCCTAGCCTTCACCCCGCCTGTCTTAGTGGTAGAGCCCAAGAGCACTAGTCACAGTAATGACGATAATAGGGAAATATATAAATAAACAAGTCGCGGTGATGCTGCAATTTTTGGAGGACACCTTTAAGAGCCACCAGTGAATCCTGCACAGAAATCTTCATTCTTCTGAAGGGAAGTGACTTGATACTCCAGGGAGCCGGGTGCCGACTGTGCATTTCATATGCTGAGTAAGACTTCTTAGGAATACGTGTACAACAGCAAGCCTTCTTCACTCCCTGTAGTCCAGCAGACTGGTTTCTTGTAGCCAGATTTCTCTTCACTCAGTGAGTTCTGTCTGATGTTCATTCCAGGGCTGTTTATATGGTAAGCGATATAGCAATATATCTATGTTTGGTGTGAACTGGCTGTGAAACTAAAAAGCATGGAAAAGAAAATTTATTTAGCAGCAGAACTCTTCAAAATTATCAGGCATTGATACTTAAAACATCACTTAGTGATCTTAAAAGCTGGAGAGAAAATAGTTGTCTGGATTTCTGGATAGTAGAATTGGGGAAGGCAGAGTAAGAAAAGTATGTCAAAGAACTGGAAATGGGAGTTTACAACTGTTTACAAGACCTAGGGAAGTGCAACACCATGTCACAGGGAATTCAATGCCGGCACATGCAAAGGAATACTCTGTTCGTGCATCTTGCTCTATGAACTGTGTTTGAGATACACGCCTCCACATCATGTGACCAGACATAATTTTGGGATAGGTCAAGAAGAAAATAGGGAAAAGCAGAAATAACAACCAAACTCAATTTAGTTTTGAGAAGAAAATAGACCCAGAACAAATTATTCTATAAAACTTTCTTTATTTCCTCTGGAATAAGTGGTTTGGGTAGAAAAACATTGCTGATTTTACATATTAATTCATTGTTCCTAAGCAACAGGCATTGCAGGTGCACTGTTAAGTATCCTGGGTACATTGGTTCATGCTGCTGTATCTCTCTGAAAGTGGAAAGGAGGAACATAACAGTTTGTTGCAAGGTGAACTGGAAAGCAGAAGGAAGGGATGGTATCTGTTTCACTTCTGTTCTTTTGAACTCTTTCATTGAACTGTTTACTCTATTACATAATGAAACATAAAGTAGACGCATGTAACCATACGCAGCTAGAAATATGCTATAGTTGTTAATAATGATTTTATAGTTATTTCTCATGTCTGTAGTTGAAAAGAGGCTGTAAAACAAATTCATGATAAACAAGCTATGTGAAAATTTATCTCAATTTCTCTGCTCAGACATCATTAAGAGTACTAGAGATTATTGAATGCAAATTGGAACAGAAGAAAAGATAATTGAGGTAATTATTTTCCTAATTATTTCTTTGTTTGAATGGCATAATTTTGAAATAGTTTCTGCTGCAGATTTTCACACACTAGAGTTAGGTCCAGTGGAAGGCCACCAAGACAGTCAAGAAGTTGAAACACTTGGCCTATTAACAAAGGCTGAGGGAACTTGGTTTGTTTAGCCTGAGAAAGAGAAAACTCAGGAGATAAAGTTTATTATTTTTTTTTTCACCATGTGAGTTATCAAGAACGGGAATAGTTTGCTCACCGAGATTGTTGAGTCCTTGGAGGTAGTTGACAATCTGCAGGACAAGTGCTCTACTGGACAAGTAATATAATTTGATTCATCCTGCTTTCAGCATGTGGTTGAAATGCAAGATCTCTGGGGGTCCCTTCTGGCCTAAAGTATTTTATTATTCCATGGTTCAGTAACTCTATTACCATATTATGGAGCATGGTGACTTTGAAAATGAGCTTCAAGGTCAAATTACTATTAAATTGCAACATAGCAAATGAAACTCAGCTCTATAACTAAGCAAATGTAGTTCTTTTAGTCTTACAGCTGAGTACAAAATTGAGATATCTCATATTCATATTTAGAGTCTGTTGTATCAAAAAGCTAGAAAAACTGTTACAAGTATGATTTGTAAGGCAGTGTTCAATTACATCTATATAAGACTGGCATGAAAAGCTTATTTCAGGGCTACACTTGTAGTGTATTACCTGTCAGTCAACTCACTAACAATGATATAAATAAATATTATCAATATTTCATTCACATCTAGGTTTATTCTCTGCCAATGCAACTGAACCTCTACAGACTCTTCTACTGAGCTGTAAACTGGCTTTTAATAACAAAACTTTGTCTGCAATGCAAACATCCTTCCTTCACAAAGCATATTCACTCCATGATCCACAGAGATAGTACCTACCCATAGGCTGGTATAAAATAAACAATAGAATTTGGAGAATTCAAGGAGCACGACTTCCAAGAACTACACAGCAGTACTGAAGACTTCCAATAACTACACAGCAGTTGTTCAGTTCTGCCCTCTGAAATTTGTCAAATCCTTTTGCCCTACATATTCTTCCTCCTTTGCCCACCCTGATGGCAAAATACTGAGCCATAGCAATGAAGAAAGAATATATATTTATTTGAATGATTTTAATATTTCCTTCCAGAAATTAGCCATTGTGGAATTTTCTGAAAGCTGATAGTCTTTGTGAAGTGTGGTTTGTTCGGCATTGATAAATAATAAAAAACAGTTAAAATAGTCTGGGGTAGTAAAATATTTTGTCATGATTTGCTAGGAATTTAAAATAGAGAATGTAACTAAAATCTGAAATAAAAAAAAAAAAAAAAACCCAAACATTTTTGTTCATCTTGAGGTTATCTAGAATTAAGAGTGATGGTTCTAAATTACTTACCTGATTTAAGTAGTTACCAGCACTTTCAGCTTTATAGATGAGGCGCCATGAAAACCTGACTTTTTTGTTCTCTGTCCTTAATTTACCCCTTTTTTCAAAACACCCAGATTTCATGTCACTTTCTTCCTAATCATTTCTGTCTTGAACAGGTAGGTCTTGCTCTTGAGATTCGTAGCAAGAAAATGTGAATAAAACTGTTACCTAGGTGTCTGCATCATGAAAGGATCCATAGGTTGGTATTTCTTTGATCTAAAACTACACACCATTGAATAGTAGGAACTTCAGAAGTCCTGCAGAGATAAACAGTGACAATAATAAAGATTTTGGGTTTTATTATAAGCAAACAGTTTTGAGACAAAAAAATTTAAATTGTTACTCCAAATCTGTAATTTCAATTTTATAAATGGAAACTATACGCAATTACATGTCTCCCAATTAATTCACTCATTTTTTCTTTATTTCCTAGGTGTAACAGGAAACAAAAAAGTTGTTATTTCTGTGGATGATTTAAACATGCATAAATTGGGTTACTACCTCTTTAACACATTTTGAAAGTATCTGTCACAGGGATAAATTTTTTTTTGAAAGAAATAAAGATAACCTAAGTTTGTAAGTTATGCATGCGGTGAATCTGGTACAGTTATTTGGACTCCACACTTCCATGTGGTTCTGGGGTTATTATTTTTTACTCCTTCTAAACATAACATAAATTTTGCTTTTACTATTCTTTGTTTTTATTCTCCAAAATTCAGAGATTTTTTTCCGTGTCTGAGTATATGTAAAGATGTGATCTCAGGTACTCTGTGAATTGCAATTTTTGTAATAACATTGGGTATCATTTTTGTTCGAGGAAAACCAACTATTCCTGCTCCCTGAAGCATTCTCATTGTAACAGTGTGAAGTATGACTTTAACCTTCTGTTTCTAAATGTAATGTCAGTTTCTAAATTTAGCCTTCCCCTTCAAGTGCTGATGATTCAAGTGCTGAATATTTTCATCCAGCAATTTTTTTTCCTAGCTTCTTACTTAGTGTCTCTTTCTTTGCCTGTGCCACAAACCAATTTTATGAATTAAAGTTCCAGTCTTTTTTTTT
>VXBW01001213.1:78239-100385 GCA_013400375.1 Thinocorus orbignyianus
AGGAATAATTGCTGAGGGGATAAAGTCACTAAAGAATTTATAGTTGTTCGATTACAGAGAAGAGGGCGGATGTTGGCATGTTTTAAAAATGTCACTTTCGTGCAACTGACTGGAGAAGTCTTCAACAGGTGGTCTAATAATGTATCTCCTCAGGATGGATCTCACCCATCCAGCATCTCTCTCAAGTATGGTAAATTCTCCCCTCCTCTGAATGTATAATATGTCTGTGAAGGCTGATAAAATAATGCCGTATCCATTTCAAGGACAGAAAGATGGAGCTGTGTAGTGTGAATAAAGCACTGCAGGTGAGGCTGAAGCTAAAGTGTTGGAACCCTCCATTTCAGAATTTTCCTGATGTGGAGGAAAGCTTGGCATTCATTTTTAAGACAGGGTAAAGTTATTTCTGAACTGAGAGCTAAGAGGCATAATTAACAAGGAGTTTTGTCTCTCTTTTCTGTCTCATTCTTCATGCAAATTTTTTTTTTTTTTCCTTTTCTGCTTGTGCAGTCATTCACTGTGAGCATTAATTCTGGAACTTAGGATTCCAGCATGTTGTGGAAACATTGAGAGAAAACAGTAGACTATTCTAAAAAATTAGGAGAACGCTTATGCAATTTAAACTGTCTTTGAATAAAAATACGCACGTACACTCAACCACACTGATTTTTTATTAAGCTGCCTGTGATACACAAGTCCTACCAGCCTTCACTTCAATCATTCTTAGGATGGAGGTAGCAGTGTGCATTACTTATCATGTAGTTTTTATTACATCAATTACAGTTTTATTTAAAATCCACATGTATGTTTCCAGGCTTGCAGGGAGAGTCCAAAATTAGTTCCTTGCCCCTGAAAACTTACACATTTTTCAGTAATGTCAAGGAATTTAATAAACAGACATAAAATTCATTTTACTCAGAAAATGAAAGTCTACTTTAAAGCAGTTTCCGTCACTAGGTTTACTATTCGAAGTCTGTTCCATATGAAGATTTTATGATACACTTATGCCTAACCTCTGTCCACAAATCTCTTTTTAATTTCTAATCTTGGCTATTGCTATAGGTGAATTTTAATGCTGTGTATTTCTGTTTTTTAGGGAAATTTGTTTTGATGTTGTTGTTAATGCTGTCTAATTTTTAGTATGACTAACAGAAGTTTCATATGTATATGAGGGATGTAGTTTTCAGAGTCGCTGCTTGACAGGCTATAGTTTAGTTGATGTACTTCTAAAAAATGATGCATAAGGGAGGCCAGCTAACAGAGGAACAGCTTTTGCAGCCAATAAATTGCAGGGAATAGGGGTCAGCAAGCTGTCTTAGAAAAGCACTTGCGACCTCAGCAATGGTGTTGCCACACCAGAGAGCACAGTCCCCAGTAGCTGTTTGGGTAACTGTCCTTTTAACATCTAAGCTGTTGACCCTGTTGGAGCGCTGTAGCTGGATGCTTGTTGTGGGCAGGGTGATTGACTTCACTCATAAGAGAGACGTAGTGAAATATTTATTAAGGTGAAACAGATTTGACAAAACTAGTAGTAAAAGCAACAATATTTTATGAGATTTCATGCCAAGGTACACTTGGTCATTTACCGCATACAAGACAGGGTTAGACAAGCTGTCAGGGAGACCCTCTTGTTGAATCACAAGGTTCAGAAAGAACCCCCTTGCTCTCTAAACTCCTTCTCGGAGAGGAGTCTGGGTGCAACTGGATCCAATCCTAGTCCCAGACTTGGTCAGCGGTTTATGTCTAAAGTATTATATATGAACAATCAATCCTTTATACTACTTAGCTAAGATTTCAAAGTTTAGCATGCTACTAGTCACTTACTGAGAATCTGCTGATGCAATCTCTCAGCCTCCAGGAGTAACCTTGAGAGGTGTCCCCGCCCAAGGGGAGATTCTGTTGTGCAGCCCACTGCCATACAAGAGAGCTCAAAGGGCTCTTGGGCTGTCCACTGTTTATAGAGTCAGATAATTGACCCATAGTCATAATAAGATATCTAGATCTCCACTCCAGACAGCATTAGGACTGTGTTGTCAGCCATCCCCTAAAGTCCAGATACAACTTTTCACAACCCCCACTGATGTTCATGGCCCGAGCAGGAGCCAGGGAAGGGCCAGGGAAGAGGAGACGAACAGGGAGCATACACTGCCACACTCCACCCCATAACTATAGACAATACATCTTACCTTTACAGCATGGTGGTATGGTCACCTCTTGCCTCTGTGCCATAAATAGTACATTGAAGTATATTGACAGTTTGTGCACTTAACAATTCACAGTGAGTAGATGGTAAAACACTGTGTGTTTTGCGTGGCTGAAGTTGGATTATTTGCTTGCTCAAGTACCAAATCCTTATATACAACATAACTATGAGCAACAAAATTACAGCTAGATGAAGCATACAATTTGAGTCCTGTTGCTGCTGATGACAATCCAAGCAAGAAGGGAGGCTGGAAGAGGAAAGAGGGAGACAGACAGGGAGAGCACACCGCGACAATGCTGCCTTCCACAAGAGCTTGAGGCCTCTTGCTAAGGCTGAGGCAGTGGTGGAAGTTTTTTCTGCACTGCAGGAGGTCTGTCTGTGTGTTGCCAAATGAAGAAGCTGCAGGAGGAGGTCAGCAGATCTCGCAGCATTGGAGATGATGAGTAATCAATTGAGTAGGTCTTCTCCAAGACCTTGCAGCTTCAAGAGCCTGAATCTAAACACATACTGAAAGTACAGCAGGCAGTCTGTACTTACTGGTTGGGAAAACAGACACTCTCATTGTGGCAAGGGGTGGAAGTTTATGAATTCTGGCACCAGGAGGATGGCTTCTGCCCCATCTGCAGATTTGCTAATGTGGCATAGCTGCAATGCTTTTGACAATGACGTCAAGGGCTGACAGCTCTATCAAATCGGAGACCTTGCAACAGCCCTGCAATGAAGTCGCAAGTGATGGTGGCGAGAAACTCTCCGCTGTGATCCCTCTGTGAGATTTAACAGATCCATAAACAAGAAAGAATCTGGTTTAGTTTTTGTAGGAAAGTGAAAATTGCTGGAGCCCTGAACTAGGGAAAAGGAAAGTAAAGGTTACAAAAGAGCAACCGAAAGAAATTCACATCTTCCCTAGTGATGTGCATCTGTAGGAACCAGAAGAAGTTTGGAAACACAAAATTGAAAAAAAAAAAACAAGGCCATTGAAGACAAAATTTTTTGAAACTTTTTGTTTCTCAGGGAAACACCCTGGACAATAAAGAGAACATTCACACACTACATGAATCAAATGTAGGACACATGCTTGCAGTTCCTAGTCAGAAATATATGATTTGTGTGATGCTTTTTGGTTTCATGTTTCTCCTGGCCAGAATTTTTTCTACAGAGGAAGTATCACCCAGGTTTTGAAAATGTGACCTGTTTGTACCACTAATAAGAATAAAATTCTTTTTGAAAATTGACATGAATTGCACACAGTGCTTCCTTACAGGGTATTTTATTACTATTTTCAAATCACTTTAAGGTTTTAATCATTATACTGATAAAGTTGTTATTAAAGCTAGTATTTGTCAGTGGCTAAAACAGCTTATGATATGCAGCAACCCAGCTGCTCCTCAGAACAAAGAAAAGCTGTCAAATTTCTAAGGCCCATTCAACAACAAAGACTTGTCATATAGCCAGATGGTATAATCTGACATAATTTAATTGACATTTTAAGAGTTTATGCTGTTGCCCCTGTGCAGTTAAAAAGAACTGTCAGATCTTCACACCACTCAGAAAACAAAATTGCAAAGATGCTTTGCTTTAGTAGCAGTCATCAACTGATTACTTTTAAAAGATTATGAACATATTATATACTTTCCTGTCAGAATTTTTGATCAGAAAATTAGACTCAGTTTTTGTGATCTGGTGAGATACTATCTGTAAAATAAATACTAACTGCTCCCTTTTCTTGGGATTAATTTGTACAGCTTTGAAGCCACAAAATGCTTCAAAGTCCTTTTGTTTTTCAGTATGTTTTGTTATTATATAAAAAAAAAAGATACACAGTATCCAAGACTGCAATATGCATTGGTGTTGAGCTTCTGCTTATGGTGAGCTTCTGCTTACAGTGAACAGAAGATCTAGACAGCATTTGAAGTAGAGTCAGCTCTCTTTCAATGTGAAATAATATTTACATACTACCAGAGAGTTATGTCCAGACGACATTACCACATAATCCCTGTAACCACTGGAGCCTTGAGAGGAGAAAGTTTTCTCTGTTGTCCCCAGTGTTCTGTTCCTAGATGCAGAAACACCTCAAAAATTCTGTGAAAAATGTACTTCTTTTAAGCTATAGCAGGTTGCAAGAGGCAGAAGTAACGTAACAGAAAATAAGTACCACTCATGAGAAATGTGCTGTCATCACTCAAGGATCTGTCATACGCTTCGTAATTGAAAGTCTGCCAGAGCCAGATCCCACATATCAGTTTTCTTTGAAGTATTTTAAGGAGGTTAATTCACTATATCTTTTAACAAAATAGCATTTTGCATTACCCATACTTAAAATGCCCTAAAATAGTATCCTATTAAATTGCAATAAAAATTCCACACTTGCAAAGCAGAATATTTTAGTTAAATGTAAAGGTGTTACTCAAGAGCTTGGATTAGTATGGATATTTTGAGTTTACCCTGAAATGTAGATCAAACTCCTTTGTTCTGTATCCCATGAGAGCATTAATTCTACTTGAAAATGTATCACTGTAAATTAATAAAAATCATTAAAGATATAAAAGTGTTCATGCTTTACTACACGAGCAAATTCTGCGTTGAGCCTTATTTTAGGTGTCAGATAAAGATGCCCTCATTTCCAAAGCACACCTTTATAGATGTAACTTACTATTTAAGGTCAAGATACTTAAATAAATCTTAGAGAGTGACATTGGACCTTGAGTGCAGATCTGTTCCAAAGTAAGTCTGGAGATATCTAAGTCTCTCAGTTTTGCTTAAACTGATCCTGGCAATCTTTACTGACAGAAATTCTACAAGTTCCTCATGCTATATATAGATATGCCTGATTAATATTCATCCCCTTTTAAAATCAGGTCATTTTTACTGTGAGGCTGATGAATTTAACACAATATCAAGCAACATTTGGCAAAATTAACTTTTCCTGAGGTCACAGAAAAACTCTTTGCAAAGGACGAGGTTCTCATGCTCCTGTTTTCCCCAGTAGTTCCCTTTGTTTCTCTCTGGTGGGTTAGTGATTTATTGCCTTCAAAATGAAAATAAGTACATTCAAACTTGGAGCTGTCCTCATATTAAAACAAGTTAATTTTTTTGTCCTCTTGCCTCCCTAGTTATCATGTTGCATGAATTTGGCATCTAAAATGCGTCTCTTCTAGAGAAAAAGCAAGTGAGTCACTAGTGTGAAGTTGTGAGGTTCTGTGAGATATTTAAACTGTAACATAACGTATGAAATCAGGTAAGAATAGCAATTGCAGGTAGTCTAGCGAATGACTCCGGGATTCTGCTATAATTAATATTTATTTAATGAATTCTAAAACTATTCTGCTTTTTTTTCAACTCTTTAATAAAACCACTTAGAATTTTGAAAAGAATGTTAATGTGGAACAGTGTTTGGCAATACTCCTGAGCCAGACTCCATAGGCAACATGCACTGATAGCACAGTGTAAAGCACATTGAAATACCACCAGTGCCATTTTACAGTCTTGTCTAGTGGGAATTGTGGCTCTGGGAAAACTACTTGGAAAGTCTACTCTTTTGTAATTAAACTGTGTGTTAAGGAACAGTTCCAGCTTCTAGAATCTGATCTTAATTTCTTGAAACCTTTATAGTGAAAAGATAGTATTATTAGAATTACTAGCTTCCACTGAGGTCTTGCTTCTTCTTGTGGATATACTGAGATAGTTGATTCTAGATTGATTGGTTGAATGAATGAATGAATGAATATGATATGAACATTTCAAATTAGTACAATAGGTGACTGATTTTTCATTATATTCTGGAATCTTCATTAATTCTATCATGATGAAAAAATAGGATGCATCTGACTTTGTCAAGTAGTGGATTTCCTACTATTTTGCAGTTCTTTTTCCCTGGCTTTTCTTTGTTTATGTTTCCTCTGGTGGCCTCTGCATTTGCTGAATTTGTTATAATCTTGGGAAACGAGTCATAGAGAATCCCTATACTGGACCTGGACCTTTATATAAAGACATGTCTGCCTCAGTCGTGTTAGTACATTTCTCGAGCACAGGTTCTGACCCAATAGGAGCTTTTCAGCAGCTTGAGGAAAAGCAAGGGTATTCAGAATAGTATCGATTACACTTTTTCATTGCACATGCTGTTGGGCAAACATTTTCATGTATCAGTATCAAATATCTAAATATTTTAGTGAAATTTAGGTAATTCCTTATGCTTATTTGGAAAAGAACTCCTCTAAGCCCCTTTGAAATACCAGTCCCTTATAAACTTACCTTTCTTCTGTTAAAATACTTAATTCTATATTAGAATTCTATATTAATTCTATATTTTGCGCGTGTGCACAAAATCTTAGTCATGTAAGAATTCGTGACATTTTACTGTTGACTTATCTTATAATGTAAATCTAAATACATATTTTTACCCAGTTTATGTATGCTGTTTACTTCTTCGTGTTTGTAAGAACAGTAACACTTTTCAAACAATACACCTAAATTCATATACAGCAATTAAATGCCTAATGATGGTTTCCGGTCAATAAATCACTACAGACAAAATTACAAGCTTATGGATTTTGTGTTTCTTTGGTCTTCAGAAAATCGAGTCAGTTTCATTTTAGGTCAAAGATGAGACTGAGAAATCTGATTTCAACAGTGAAACCGAAAAATATGGCCAGTGTTTTTAAAAAATGGCAACTCCCAAAGATGCTACTATTTAAAAAGTGCCTAAATATGAAATTGTATTTAGTATGAACATTTGTAAAATTTACTCTATATTGCAGACTGTATTTTATTTCACTGGGGTAAGGCCAAAGATCAGTTGTAGAAGAGTCGATCTAGCATGCAAGAAAACTGGGAAACTGAATATTTCTGCAAAACTTTTGGCTCACAGTCTCACGGATGTTAATTCTGTAAGAACTTATAAAAAGTTTAACAAAGCCAAGTATTCATGCTGTAGGACGATAAGTTTTCAAAAATTTCGTGCCAGATCAGAATTGTGCGTTTCTGCTTCTCCCTTAGGAAGTTGCGAAGATACAAACAATAATAAATAGAAGCTTTTCCAAATAAATAAGAAGCCAGAAGTGTAAATCTCCAGTCAAACAAATGATCAGAGAACAAAATGCTTATGACAGAAAACATAAATTGTAGGGGTTTTTTGTTCTTTTTGGTTTTTTTTTTTTTTTTTGTACAGTGTATGAGCTGTGAGTAATTCCTACACAAAAATTCTCTGATCTGTCTCAGATTTTATCATTGGCAGAATTCATGTGGGTAGAACACATGGATATATTTGAGGGACATAGTGATATCAATGCCAGAATTTTAGAGGAAAATATGGATGAAAAATTGTACTACTAACTTGTGTGCTAATAGAACTGTTCAAGTTGCCTTCCTATGAGCACTTTGCTGTTTGACCACTATTTTAAAAAAGCATTCAAAGAGCATTCTGGGGAGCTATAAATCAGTCTTTGTTGAGACAGAGAATTTGCAGAAACTATTCTAAGGGATAGAATTAGTGGGAAAACTGGGTAAGTACAGTCTGGGAGAAGCTCATTATGTCAGGGAATTATATTATGTAAAGGGATGGTAGGCATCACAAATCCATTGGAGACCTTCATAAGGCTCAAAAAATGCAGAGCAGTTAGATGGTAGCACTTCTGGCACCCAAAAAAATTTGCGCAAAGTCTCCAATCAAATACTGGTAAAACAAGTAACATACCATTGAATAAGAAGGAATGCCTGTATTTGGTTAAAACCAGAATCCAAGGACAGAAATAAATAGTCAGTATTCATAGTGATGCAAGTAATTAATAGCATCCTATGAATTGCTTTACTTGACAATTATAACAGCTGACCAAAATAGTTAAATTACAATAACATATCATCAGTCAACTTTCAGCTAATTTATTGCACAGTTATACCCATTTTTGCAAGATCATTTCTTCTACATATTTTCCTGTTTCAAACCTCTTCTATTCCTCATTCAGGTTTCACAAATTTTTCATTTTACTTGTTATAAAATTAGCGTGTTAATCTGACTAAACACTAAAACGTACTGAAGGTAAACCTATTCTGTTCAGAAAATATAGTTTACACGTTACTAGAGCCTATTAACTTCCCAATATAACAGTAAAAAGGACAGAAATTTCAAAAAATTAAACATATAGCGTGTGCTTTTTAGTTTTATTTCAGCTAAACAATGAACCTGCATGAGGGCTTCATGAAGCCATCAGGCATGCATTCACAGAAAAGACAGCTACATTTTCTGAAGAAAACATTCTTTGCAAAAAATAGAGAAAATAAATTTTGGCATTTGTTGGTTTTGGTTTTTTTTTTTTTTTAATACAGTTATTTGGATATGTCTGATTGCACTGGAGCACGTAGGAAGAGGTAGTTAAAAAAAGGAGGTGTTTTGCCTACCTTGCATATTTAAGATATTTCTTTAAGGAGTGCTTTAATGAAGTCCACACAAAACTTATTACAGCTTTTAACTATACGGTGCAAAGGAAGTAAACACATAAGGATAAAATAATGTCTGTGTTTCCAAGCAATTCAGTGAATAACTGTATATTAGAAGTTTAATCTCACACATTGTGAGTGGACACATGGATATATATGCTTCCATAATTAGTCTGTTTTCAATCTGATTGTTGAAAGCCTACCGTTAATGTTCCTTTGCTGATTTCGCAGTGTCACTGTTTAAATCATTTTCCACTAAAGCCAGTAGGAGTTTTCTTGTAAAAGAAATAATGTTATTTTACCAAGCTTCATCTCAAACTGGCAGGTATTTCCCTTTTATTAATTCTCATTGTTACAAAATATGTGAAGTATGTGTTTTAAGAGACAAAACAGATGCTAAAAAACTCTTGGATCCAGCTTAAATCCTTTTTTTCAAAACATTTTCTATTGTTTGTCTCACTGCACTGAAGGCTTTAGAAGTTGGAAGAAAAAAGTTGTTTTCTTTCTACATTTTTAAAAATATTTTCCTGAGACATTTCCTGCTGTCAGATTTAATGAATGCTTACATGATCTTTTGCATTCACTCCATCTATGAAAAAGTCTTAAAGAGTCTATGTCGGAAAATGTATTATATATATTATGTAGATCATTAAAAATCATGAAAAAATATCTCAGAACCCAAATACAAACGACAAGTATTCCGGTACTGACTGGGGGCTTCCACAGTTCAATGACCTATTGTCGTGGTTCTGAGCAAATCAGAACCGAAGGACAGATAGCCCTCCCCCGCCTTTCCCCCTTTTTTTAAAAAGGAAAAAGGAGAGGAGAGGGAGAAATTAAAGAGATTCAGGAGTTTAGAAAAACTAAACTACTTTAATAAAAAACATAAATAATAATAATATAATGAATAATAAAAGAAAATTTAAAAAAGGAAAGAAAAATAAAAGAAAAGTATACAGTATATACAAAACTATATTAAGCTCCCAGGACGACGACCACATCACCAGCAGGCAACAGTCCCAGNCGTTCTGTCCGCTCCTCATTGCAGGTGGGACCCTTCAATGCTTCCGCTTCCGACCCTCCAACGGGTAGAGTAACAAAATTACCTGACCTTGATTGTTCCAGCAATAAGGATAAGCAAGGGCCTGTCTGCATACCATTCCTTGATATAATCGGGTCTTATCACTGTGAGACGAAGCAGTTTCTCTGAACAGTGTGCTGTTAATTTCAGAGTTTAGTTAGTTAGAAGAGGCCCAGCTAAGAACGTAAAATTGTAAAACAGAAAATTGGTTCATTTTACCCCAAACCAGGACACTTATTTACACAATTTTTCTAGCACTGAACTTCGGCTCAGCTTTTTCAAGACTAAATGTAATCGCAATTCTGAGGAATTTTTCTGGGCATTTGTGTTTTCTGCCAAAGGACATAAAGAGATTATCAGATACCCTTTCTCTCTTAGAGGATGAGGTATAATATATGCTTTGGCCATTATATGTATTTTAGAATTGCACGGAAACAACCTCACTATATTTTACATTAAATACAGGAGAGGACGCTTGCATCTGATGTTTGATACATCTAGTTTACTGAAACCTTTATTGTTAAGTTGGCAAGATGCCATGGAATGCTTTCATTTAGCAGGTCCAGCACTGGTGGTGTTGTGTCCATGACCATCTGATTCTGCGGCTTCTCAGAAAAGAAGGATTCTGCAATTGCTGCCAGCTGAAGCTGAAAAGCACTTGAAGAAGCCAGAGATGTTTTTGTCTTCTAAACATGATTTGTCATGGCAGACTAAGGGTAGAGTGAGTGTTAATTAGGCAGGATTATTTCACTTAACAGTGTCATAAAGTTAGTGCTCTAGTCTGTCAATTCTGCTCTAGGACCCTTTGTAAGATATGAGAGGAGAGGAAAGACAGGTACATAGTAGGCACAACATTATTCCACCTGTTTTAAGCATTTATTGCACCTGATTTAGGTAGTCTTCCTTGTTTATTATCCTATGATGACCTTAGTGTATTGTCCTTCTCACTCCATCAGCTGGAGAGGATTCAAGATAGCAGGCTAACAGAAAGCACCTTACTCTGACAGCTAAATTTAGATGAGCTGAATTTCACCTACTCTCTAAAGTGAAGAAGTATGAAGTACATAGTAAGTGAAGATTAGGGGCTGTGATCACTGCTGGTGTCAAAGTGATAATTAATGAGCAAAGATGGAGTGGCTTTAAAATATTAATATCACTCAGTTTTTGATATTTTTAAACCTTTTCATTCTCAAGAAAATGAAGAGTTTTCTAACCTAAAAGCTCTAGGCAATGTAGACGTAGTCCTCATACACAGAACCTTTCAAGACTCTTTGCTGTTTTATAGGTACCCTTCTTGAAGTCTTCTATGCAAAAATAAGTATATAAAACGAGTTAATTTTCTCACATTAAGGGTTAGTATTTCTTCAGAAATACTATTCAGAAATTCCATCTACCCCTTCTCCAAGATGAAAAGCAAATTACCACTTTTAATATCCTAACACAAAAGGTAATGTCTTTTCTTTCTTAAATGAATGATCTTTCATACCTCAGAGTTTTCAGTCATAGTCTATACTGTTGTCCTCTTTGATCTCAACTATTATCTTGTACACTGAGTGTGATAGCAGTCACCCAGCTGATTATCTCCTTCTTTCAAAAGGCACAAAAGTGACAACAAAGTATCACGGTTCTGTATACTCCCTTTAAATTTTGTATATTCTAGAATAACTATATTTTTGATTGCCTATAATTTAAATTAATTAAATTTTAGTTGTGATAAAATCTTGTCTAGCTGTGATTCTGACTGTGTGTGATTAATAGATTTTTCTTTGAATTTTATCAAATACAGGAAACAAATTTGGCAATTTGTGATAGTAGTAGAAGGCTAGGATGGGACATGGAGGAATTTGCTGTAACAGCTTAAAATAGCTTCAAAGATCTAGGGCAACGCACACATTTATCTGATTGACCTTTTATTCAAATAGATTTTCTGGATTTCTGTTAAAATAGGAAAGTGCTTTCTCCAAACCTACTTTGTTGGGTTTATACTTTTTATAGCATCTTGTATTTATCAAAAGCCTTGTGATTTGTCTGTGTTTCCATTATATTGAAATTGTTTTTTTACCATAAAGCAAATACTTTATCATATAATTACCTGAGTATGACATTTAAAGTTTTATTATCATCCACTGCTGCATATTTTATATTAGTTACCTTCCCTACACACTAAGAAATGAAAAACAAAACTGGGCATACTATTCTGAATTCTTTTGCAATGCTGAGGATTAGGTTTCCTATGTATTTGCTGAAATGAAAGCAAGTCCTTTCAAGAATCCTTCATAAGAAAGATTGCAAACTGTAGCCCAATATGAATTGCAAAATATTTGTTCATTCACCATCAGATAGTGAATTCTTTCTTACAGTTGACTGGTATCAACATTATGTCTTTGACAATCTTTTTATCAGATCAGAGAAGCTGTATGCATGAATATTTGATTCTTCTAATGCTATTATTTGTGCAGAATAAATTGTCTCCTCAGTTCAAATCTTAAATATTAGCTTTATTTGTTTGTTTGTTTCCTTTTAATCAACCTCATTACTTTGGGATTTCGTAGTCTTGACTTCTAAACTAGTCTAGAGAAAAAGGATAGCTTTTCTTCCTAGGCATTATCCAAGGATTTCAATGAGACACTTACATACATGGGTCTGTTAACTTTATCTTCTGTTCTTTTTGTTAATTTCCGGACCCTGAAGTATAGAAAAGCTACTAATGATAGGAAAAAAAAATGTACACATGAAAAAACAAAACCACTAGGTAACACAGAATTAGCTTCTGTGAAGCCCTTAAAGACAAACTGCAAAACATAGCTATATTCTTTTTGAAGTGGCAAACTATTGCTCTCAACAGTCAAGGTAGGTATTTCTAGAATGACAGCTGCCGTGGGAAATGGGAAATGGGAACCCTCTAGTTCAGGCTAATTCTGAGACTACCTGCTATAGAAAGCTCAAAAGACTGTGCAGCAGATATGATGGTTGTTATCAGTTTTCAGCATTCAGAGTGAACCTGATATGAAAATCAGGAAAAAACTTACATATGGTTAGGCTGTATGGATACTAAAGTATCAATCCATATAGTTTCCAGTGAATTTAGCCCAACTATAAAGATTATGTTCATTTGGTGCATCTGTTTTTTGATGGCCAAATATAAAAATCAGAAACTGATGTGATATATAGCACCACTTTCAACCACTGACTGATAGGACCCTACTGTCTAAAGCAAAGCTGCTACATGAATGTGAAACTTTTAAATTTATTTCTTTTTTTAAATACTGTTTATGTTAATTTGTGGATATCAAAGCTGATATAGATCTGTAATTGCCTATGAAAAATTTTGCCATTCATGTGCAAGTGTCTTACTACAGTCATTTTCTTATGGTGAATTATGTGTGTCTTCAAAGATTTCAAATGTAATCCTTGGTTTATATTGATAGTGTGTTATATGTATAGCTTGATACTTTATTTTTACCTGGTTTAGTTACAAAAAAAAAAAAAAAAAAAGAACATATATATATATGTACATATATATATATTTCTGCAACAGGTCTGCATTTTTTTTCGTGTAGAATGTTCTTTGCAATATTTTAAATAATACATTGAAGTACTCTGACTGTTGATCCATAAGTCCTCGAAATGCATTGCAATGCTAATTTGGTGCTTCAGGTTTGTATGCTCCTCTTACATCCATTCTTAAACTAATTATGTTAAATGAATTGTACTTCATAGCTTAAAGGATAAATTTTATTTAAGAATCACAGTTTGTTAAGCAGAAATAATAAGGAGGAATGGCTGTACTACTCATTAGATCTGGTCTCCCACTTAACATAGTATTCTTGGATGTTCTTTTCAACCCATTTCCTATCAATACATGTTTTAATGAAGCAATTATTGTTTATATGCTGTATGTTACATATCATATGTATTCTCCATGTTTTTTTTACAAATCAATAAATATTACTGAGTTAATGGTATTATAGTTCCTGATTTCACAAAGGCATACTTTAATAAAATTCTAAGAATCTCTTCATATCCAAGTTCCCAATAGTATTTTTATTCAGTCATTTATTTTTTCCAGGGGGTAATCCTCTAAAATCTGCTTAAGAAGAACATTTACAGCAGTTGAACTAACAGAGTATTATAACATAGAAAGCTTAGAAATACTGAGGATAAGGAAGTTTAAGCTTTTCATTTAAAGCTAATGGATGAATAAACAAGAAGAAAAAATGTTTATGCGGAAGTTTTTCAGATAGAACTGTAATGATTTTGTACAATTCTTAATCGTGCCACAGATCCCCTGGGTATGTCATTTGATCTTTTTTTATCTTTGCTTCCACTCGTTGGAATAAAAGATGAGATCTGCATTCTTCCTATAATTGTTTATTTGATTTGAAAGCTCTTCAGGTTGACTGTAGATAGCTAATCTCATAAGAGACTAATTTTGATCGGGTTTTTTCTGACTGCTGCTGTGTTTTCAGTCATGACAACTCGTGAGTTTTGAAATATATGTAGGTCAATGGTCTCCATATCGTTCTAAATAACCTGATCAGTAAATCATATTCTTATCACTTGCCAGTTTCTACAAAATTTCTAATTCTTTAAATTTCTATTCTAAATTCATCAGTCAACAAAATACATACCACTTCCTTTGTGAAGGTGATATCAACTTCAAGAAGCAGTTTTTGAACAAAATCAATTTGCTTGCATGATAGTTCTCTGTTAATTCTAAAAACTAGACTTCTACAGCAAAAATTAAAATACTCTCTGGTGGGCCAAGCAAGTGTATGGGAAGAGAGAATGGACCTCTGAGATTGGAGCAGGCACTGGGTGTTCTGTGGTACAATGGTAACACTCTCAGTGCTGGATTCAGGCAAGTCACTGGAACAATTCACAGAATCGCAGAATTGTCAGAGTTGGAAGGGACCTCTAGAGATCATCTAGTCCATATCTCCTGCTAAAGCAAGATTGCCTAGAGCACATTACTCAGGACTGCATCCAGGCAGGTCTTGAAAATCTCCAGAGAAGAGAGTCAGGAACCATTCACTTTTACTCTTTAGAAGGTTTACAGGTGATATTGGTGTTGAGCTTGGTAATGAGTAACTTATGATGTCAGCCAAGGGAGTTTGTCACTGCCTTGATGGGTGCAGTGTCTTGTGAGCAAAATGAACCACTGCTAAATATTGAGTAGATTGCCCTCATTCTTAAATTGTTCAATATGCTGCAGAGTACTTCCATGTAAGGTACCTGCCATAATCTTTAGCCCTGAGCTCAAGATAAAGAGAGCTCTGAGTGAGATTTCCTCCTGATGTCAAGGAAAAATTTCAGAGTACACCAGGCAGTTCTTAATAAAGTAGTTAATATATTGACTTCTGGAGTGTGTAATTACTTATTTGCTCTCTGTCCTTTAAAACATGATGAACACTGAACAGCTGGTTCAGTAAGTGGCCAAATCCCCCGTTTCACTTGTCACATCTATCAGACAGTTGTGCCACCTGCAAAATCTTGTCTCACCTTAGAGGAACTACACAGTGTGTCTGAGAGAAAATCCGTTGTTATCTTGCCAAGAAGACTCTACTTGTGGTAGAAAACATATGAAAGCTGACCTGTGAAAAACTAGAACTATGTGACTATTGGTCAATGGCAGAAAAGTCACAGTCTTTTGATAGCTGGTGGCAAGCAGGCTCAAAGAGGGGAAAGGTTCTTGTCACAGGAGTTGGTAGAATTAATCTAAAGGACTTTAATATAAGATTCAAAGGGAGAAGGGGATGAAAGCAGTCTTTCAGAAGGTAACCTGAGGGTAGCATACCAATGTTTATGGTTTGGTATGCTAGTGAAGTCCCTCAGTCTGCTGACTGGGTGGAGCAGCAGGTGTGTGGGGGTTACTGATGGCTTAGAAACTAAGGATGATCTTGGGTCAGGTAAGTGGGAGAATAGCCCATCTGAATTGCTTATACAATAAAGCACACAGCATGGGCAATAACCATCTTGAAAGCCACTGTGCATGAAAGCTATAATGTAGTTGCAATCAGAGATATGGTAGGATTACACACCCAACTGTAGTGTTCCAATGGACAGCTATAAACTCTTCAGAGAAGATAGGCAAGGAATGAGAGGCATGGAGATAGCCTAGTATGTTAGGGAGTATTATGAATGTCTAGAACTTAATGACGATGGCACTAGGGTTGAATGTTTATGGGTAAGAAGCTGGGGAATGACCAGCAAGTCCATTTCCATGATCGATATCATGCTAGCAATCTGTTACAGACCAACCAACCAAGATGAAGAGGCAGATAACAAGGTCTATAAGCAACTGGGAGAAATCTTGTGATTACAAGCCTTTGTCCTCATGGGGGACTTCAACTTATCAGCTGGAAATACTACACAACTGAGAGAGAAAAGTTTAGGAGGTTCCTGGAGTATGTTGAGAATAGCTTCTTGACACAGCTCTGTTCCCACTGGACTTGTTGTCCAGAGAAGGGCATGGGGAGGGTGTAACAGTTGGATGCTATCTTGGGCATAGCTATAATGAAGTGATAGTTTCTGGTTCTTGGAGAAGAAAGTAGGGGGTCAGCAGAAGTGCTGCTTTGGATTTCTGGAGGGCAGACTTTGGTCTGTTCAGGAGCCTGGCTGACAGAGTCCCTTGGTAAGCAGTTCTGAAGGTCAAAGGAGTCCAGGGAGGCTGGACATTCTTCAAGAAGTAAATCTTAGCAGTGCAGGAGCAGGCCTTTCCCATGTGCTAAAAGATGAGCCATCAAGGGAAAAGACCACCCTGAGTGAACAGGGTTGCAGGCTACTCATGAGGACTACAAATGTGCTGTGAGGTTATGAAGGGAGAAAATTAAAAGGGCCAAATGCCAACTAGAACTTAATCTGGTTTCTGCCATTAAGGACAATAAAAATATTTCTATAAATACATCAGCAATAAAAGGACTACTAAGGATAATCTCCATACTTTATTGCAGATGCGGGGGGGACCAAGGATGAGGAAGAGGCTGTGTTACATAAGTCTGTCACTCTGACCTCAGTACCCAACCACATTATAGAGCAGGTTATCTCCAATGCCATTACATGGAACAAGCAGAACAATCAGGTGATCAGGCCACCAACTTGGGCAGGAGTGTGCTGTGGTTTAGCCTCAGACAGCAACAAAGAACCACATGGCAGCCATGCTCTCTTGAGCACCCCACAGCTGTGGGGAGAGAATTGGAAGAAAAAGGCAAAACTCGTGGGTTGGGACAAAAACTGTTTAACAGAACAACAAGCAGAATAAGGAAAACAGTAGCAGTAACACTGATGGAGAAGGATACAAACACCATTATGATACCGACCGCTCACTGACCGCAGCCTGGACTATTACCAACCCCGCACCGAGATCCCTTTCCTGCCCCTCTCCCCTTCCCGGCCAGGTCCCTGCTACCCCCTGGGCGTGGCTCACAGGGGGTGGAATACCTGTGCCCCTGCTAAAGCCAGGGGAGAACTAACCCTATCCCTCCCAGAAACCAGGACAGAATGTTAATTTGCTTGAGGGATAGGAATGCTCTACAGAGGGATCTGTGCTGGCTGGATCGATGATCCAAGGCCAACAGCACGAGGTTCAAGAACGCCAAATGCTGAGTCGTGCACCTGTGTCACAACAGCCTTGTGCAGGGCTATGGGTTTGGGTAAGAGGAGATAAAAAGCTGCCTGGGGAAATGGACCTCGGGGGCTTTCATCAACAGGTAACTCAATATGAGCCAGTACTGTGCCCAGATGGCCAAGGAGGCCAATGGGATCCAGTCCTGTACCAGGAATAGTGTAACCAGCAGTACTAGGGAAGTGATCATCCCCATGTACCCATCACTGCTGAGGCCACACTTCGCCCACTGTGTTCACTTTTTGGACTTTTTAGACTACTTTTACACTAAGTAATTCTAAAAATTCTGTGGTAACAACATTATTACCTTCCAAAAGGCCAAGTGAGAACTGGATATTAAAACAATCTGTCGTTTTCACCTGAAAAATTAAGCAGCAAGCAGTTTCAATCCAGTGTAAGGATCTGTAAACTACATGCTACTAACACGAATTTAGTTTCAAGGCAATTCTAGAAAAAGCAACCCAGCTCTGACAAACTAATGGAATAGGCTTGTAATCTATAAATTTGCACTGCTTTATTAAACCAAGAAACTGTTTGAAATTGATTTTACACTGCTGTTTACTGATAGTGCCTGTCCTCCTTCTGATCCTAAGATGCAACAACTCTATATTTCATGTAAGGAATCATGCTTTGCACTAGGATGCTAAATTATTGTGACTGTGTGCTTCAACATCAGCTTTTATCTTTTTATCCTGTCACTGGAGATTGCATTCAAAAATGGAGGTTTTCAGGCAAAAACATTAGTTGTCCTTTAGTGTGAAAACATCCCAGTCACTGTATTAGTAGGAGCTAACACGACGATAGTTTATTTTCTTGAATACAATATACAGCATCATAAGACTGTGAGAATATATGTCTGTCAAATCTGAGAAGTGAATGTCACAGCCACACTAAACATGATAAAACACAAGTACACTGAAAACAATAAAATGCTGTAGAGTTTAGAGTGACCGATCATCATTTAAACTATTAACAATATCTAAATGTTCACATATTCACAGTAATATAATGACCAGTGTGATAAGTTGTAACAAATATAATGTAGATTTGAATTTTTTTCTCTCATTTTTCAAAGATAATGACATAATTATATGCGACACTAGTGTGTGAAATAAGTAACGGATAATATGCTTACTATTCAGTAACTACAGTCACTAATATCAGGAATAATTACCTCCTGAAATTATTTTCATCCCCTTCTGTGTATTTTAGCACATATAAGTACACTTCTCCATTTGACTTAATTAGCTAGCAAAATTACTGGCAATATTCACTTTGAAATCTTTATGCAAAATCCTTTGAAACAGCTTCTATAAAATTTGGAGCAGACATGAGTATTGTAAATGTGCAAATGATTGCAAAAAGGGTAAATGCAACCAGACATAATCTATCTATGACAGCAGCTGCAAACTTCCACTCACTGCATATCTCTTCACCCTCATCTTGTTTTCTGAAGCGCATTGCAATGAACTGAACTTCCTCCAGGATCTTCACAATTACTGGAAGAGTATCTGCTAAAGCTTTCTTTTGAACAAGCTCGTTATCTTCTGGTAAGGGGCAAGTAATCTTTTCACTCTTGCTCCGCAGATCATTCTTTTGAGGGTAGCATGGATTATCCATCACATGGTAGCTATAGATCATGTTGCCATTGCTGGACTGGTGTCCAGGCAGGACGTTTATTTCCATACTGCTTATGCTCTCAAGTTGCTTAGGATATCTATATTTGCAAGACAGGGGTTTTATATTTTCTCCCGGTTTCTTCATTCGTAAAAACCAAGCAAACCAATTCAGCAGGATGACACGGACCTGAAAGAGAGTGATGATAACAGAAATAAAAGTAACTTTTCCACATTTTAAAAGTTTTTTTAAACATGGCACTTTAGGAGGGCTGATTGCTCTCTGTGTTCTCCAGCTATCTGCTTTCAAATATTCTTTTCTTTTCGACAACCAACTTCTTTCCAAGAATGATCTTTTTTGGATATGTCTTGAACATAAGGATGTTTAATGCTCACTTAGCTTATAAAGTGGAAGAGATGTAAACTTACTTCATAAAATGATTGTTGAAGTTTTACCTTTAGCAAACAATCCCAGAGCTCTGTAATTGAGCACAGGGCACAAAATTGGCTTGCATGAATATCATCCATTTCTCAGACAATATGGAAAGAGCTACACTTAAATGTTCAAGGTGTGGAGGGGGGCCTGGGGTGTCAGAGCTTAATTTCTGCTGAAGAAAAACTGTGTAACAGACTAACAAAATTTTTTAGCACATTGCCTGCCCCAATCGCTATTGTTACATCTAAATAAATGACCTTGCTTCAGATTTTGGCATTTTTTATTTTTTTGTTTTACCTTTTGGGTTTTGTTTTGTATTATTTGAATGCCATTCTAATACTTCTTTAGGGAGTTCAGCCACATAAAGCAGTAAGCCTTTAGAGAGGCTGAATTAGAAAGCTGTTCTATAGTCAGGCTGAAACTGGTAACCGTGTGACATTCAACATCATGTCTTCATAACTGCCTACCATGACAAATAGCAGTAAAAGCCAAAACCAATAATCAGTGGAAGATGGTTATGCAATTTTTAAATTCTGCAGTATGTGGTCTTCTGGGTCACAGCCCTGTGCCATTTTCTGTGACAGCTTCTTTCCCATGAACGAATCTTTCTATTCTTCATCCTGTAAGACTGTTTTCATGTGATTCATATTATCCGGCTTTCATTGGGATCTTTAAATATTTCATTATTTCTTCCATGGTCACCACAGACAAATAGAAAACTAAAATGTAGCAGCCTAAAAATTGATTCTGCAATTAATTGAACTAAGTTAATTAAAATGTCATCTGACCATTTATGGACACAATATGGAACAAAATAATGCTCTTAAATGCTAGCCATATTTCAACAGCGTCAGTGGCAAATAAGAGGGAGAAATTAATTCCCTAGAAATATGAAATTCCAAAATATCAAGCAATTTCCTAACAAAAAATGTTAATATGTTTGCTTTAGTCTGGAAGGAGACGTGAAGTGGAAAAGCTTTATTCTACAAGAATGCTACTTCCTCTCCAAGACAGTGTTTACTCCTTAAGAAAATTATATTTATAAGTACATCCAAACCCATTTCCCACAGAGAAAAATAAATATGCAGGAAGCAGAAACACGGTTTTTAATTTACTTGAACTTCCTAGTGCCCTGTTTCCTTGAAAACACAGTCAACTATCAATCTGTTCTTACATACCAGTTAATTCAGGAGACAGTTACAGCACAAGTTACTGGAAAACAGCCCAGGCATGATGGTATGAATCTATGCTTTCACTTCTTCATCATATTTGTGTTTGTCTGGCATGAATACATTTGCCCCCAGAAGTGAACAGCCTGACCCTGCGATGACCCTCTCCACTAGGGTTCTGCAGTAACAGTAATGAAGCTGTACTGCTAGTTCCTATCACAGTGACCTGCCTGGCCTAGTCCAGAGGAAACAGTCTCCAATTAAAGCTCTCCGAATAAAGGGCTTCACACCCGTGCAAAACTGCATGTCCAAGTTTAAAGAATAAGAAAACCCTGGAAACTAACAAACTTGATTTAGGCCCAGCAAAAAGCAAAATCTATTTGTTTATGCTTGCTCTCTCCATACCTCTTGCCTATGCAACATTCTCAGTCACCAGCAGAGCAGATTAATGGAGCTGTAACCCATGCCTGATGTTATCCACTGCCAAACCACTCCTTGGATGAGTCTTCTTTAGTGCTCTTTTCCATGCTAGCACAACAGACATTATCAAAAATGTCAAGTAGCCAGCATCTCAGCTAAGCGGCCAACAAAGCTCCGTCTGAACACCTCAGATTCAAATGCCTCTCTTGGAAATAGTTGGCTTTAGTAAATCACCAAAGATTTATAAAAAGAATTCTCAGCAGTGGAGTAAGGGGAGATGTGAGCACCTACAGAGATGTTAAACACTAGCATGCACATCAGACTCCTTCTTCTTGTTCAAAGACCAAGCACAGAGGCCTTGAGAGACAGGGAGGGAGAAGAAGGTATTAATCTGTAAATAGTTTATAAAGTGGGTGTTCAGGCAATGAGGTCAGTTAAATCTTCTAGGTCTGGAGATGTTCTCAGACAACTCCTGCAACTTGTTCAAGCTGCTAATTCCACTTAAACAGGAGGTGAGAACATTCCTGCAACAATATCCAATTAATCAGGGTTAAAGCTTTGCAATAAACTGATGACTCGGTCAGAACAAGGATAGTGGAGGGAGTAAATCAATGATAAGGGTATCTGCTGGGACTGGAATTGCAGAGAAAAAATTTCAGATAAGCAATTTCTTTCTTTCTGCAGATGGCTATCTTAGATTCCTGGGTTTAACTGAGCAAAAGTCCTTTCAGGGTTTCTCTGGAAGAAACACCCAATGTAGGTGGACGGAGGGATAAAAAAGGAGACTTCCACGGATTGTAATAACTGAGCCAAGCCCAAGCATTGCAGAGGACTATTGGCCACTTTCATGGTGTCAGACTCTTCCCTATGCACTTGGCATTTCATAGAATCATGGAATCATTAGAGTTGGAAGGGACCCTAAAGATCATCAAGTTCCAATCCCCCTGTCATGGGCAGGACATCTCCCACTAGAGCAGGTTGCTCAAAGCCCCATCCAGCCTGGCCTTAAACACTTCCAGGGATGGGGCATCCACAACTTCTCTGGGCAGCCTGTTCCAGTGCCTCATCACCCTCACAGGAAAGAACTTCTTCCTAATATCTAATCTAAATCTCCCATCTTCCAGTTTAAAATCATTACCCCTTGTCCTATCACTACACTTCCTGACAAATA
>VXBW01001213.1:100643-113425 GCA_013400375.1 Thinocorus orbignyianus
ACATCCCTCTGAGTGCAGCCATCCAGCCAGTTTCTTATCCACCAAGTGGTCCATTCATTGAACCCATGACTTTCCAGTTTGGAGACTAGGATGTCATGCGGGACAGTGTCAGATGCTTCACTTAAGTCCAGATAGATGACATCCATTGCTCTGCCTTTATCCACCAAGTTTGTGGCCATACCGTAGAAGGCCACCAAGTTTGTCAGGCAGGATTTGCCCTTGGTGAAGCCATGTTGCCCTTTTTCTCCTGAAATCTCTCAGTACTGTCAGCCTGCCTGGTCTACAGCTTTCACTGTTTATTATCTGTGCTTCCCTGTAACGTTTTCCACAGTCATTGCTTCCTGGTGGCATTTTTTAAATGACTGCCTGTTCAAACTGTCAGGCCACTGAACAAGGACACTCAAGAGTAACAATTTATTGCACGCTGTGTTTCCACCCAAGACAGCAAGAGCTAACTTGCAGGGCCTGTGAGCCAAATTAACATGAATAATTGTGTTTAGGCTCCTCAAAAAGCAGATGAAACAGTAAAATTGCCCATGAGGGGCTGTTATGATCTTGCATATACTGCCCATGTTAGACATATGAAGCATGTTTACCTGGATTTTTGCCCTCAAGTCCTGCTCATATGCAGGTTCATCAAGAATTTGCATGCTCTAGTATCTTGAAAGTAAAATAATTTTAAGAAATATTTACTAGAATGATTAATTGCTACTGGACTTTATTTATTTAATTTTAATTTGCATAGGTGCTCAGTTTACTTGTAGAGAGGCTAAATCAGCTGTTCTACAGTAAGTCTGAAATTGGTAACCATGTGACATTCAACATCATTTCTCAGTAATTGCCTACAATGACAGATGTAATGAATGAGATAATGAAGGATTCTGTACAGCTACATCTGTGAAACCAGGATATATAGATAGCTGACTGTGACTATCTGCTTCTGGTTTTATTCCTTTTCATTTTGTAAATACAAAGCCTACCTTGCTTATTCTAAGATCTATTCTTATGAAATGGGGAGAGAAAAAAACTCAGCGTTTTCTTTTAACTCGAAAGTCTTAAGGAAACACCTTCATCCTTTAAGTCTGCTGACATTAGTTCTTGACCTCATTAGGCTAACAGAATGTTTAAAGAAAAGAGAGTCCACATTCATTGAATGCCAACAGACAAAATTGTTCTTCCACACAGGCAAGTGGCTTTGCCTTCAGCAGAAGGCAAATTTCAAAGCCAAGGAAGTCCGGGGTCTCCTCAGTACTGTTAGACTGAACTCAACAGCTTTGCCTTTCTACTACTTCTGGAGGTGCAGTAGCAGTGTATGAGAAGCATAACTAGGGGGTTCTTGATCTTTCTGCAACTCAGGGACCCAGCTAGTAATTGGAACAGCTGCAAGACAGCAGTAAATTGGCTTCACCTACGGTTTTTGTTTTGAGAGGTTACAGCTCTGCCATGAAGTGCAGTGAGAACTTCTGCAAGGGAACAAAGCAGAGCCCAGCAGAGCCCAGCTTAGTGTTTTGAAATTTCATGTGTTACCAGTACTGGTGTCTGCTGGGTAAGAAATCAAAGGTGTTTCCCATAGGGTTCATACTTGCAAAGCAGATGCTGAGCAAGATTAGTCTGCCATGAATTAACATCTCCATTGTAGGTTTAAATAGAAAACTAGACACCGTTTTAAATGGAAAACTAAGTTTAGTGTTTGTTCTTTCCCTCCAACAGCAATCATGAATGTCAAACTGACCCTTCTGTAGCTGACTCTTCAGCTTTCTACCCCTCATCTAAAACTACTTTGCAATAGCTTCTAGATTATTTTATTCTTTCAGTAAGCTGTTGAGTATTTACCAGAAAAACTGCTTACCCATTTGGGCATCTTTCCTGCTTGTGGGTCATGATGGTGAAACTGGAGAACCAGAACTGTTACCACCACAGACAGACCAACGATGACCATGATGCTAGCAAAATATTGAGCTGAAGGTAAAAAGAGAGTTTAGTTAAGAGGGAAAAAAAGACAAGTAAAATGAAAATAATGTTCCTTGGCTAGACCTCAAGATCTACAGTGCTGCTTCACACCCAAACATCCTCTTCTCTCACACTGGAGCATTTCAGGCCTTTGAGGTTTTCAGTGTATCTCCTCAGCTACCTCTCCACAGTGAAAGGCATAAACTGCTTGTTTTTTATTCTCAAAGGGGAAGGTAGGGTTCCCTACTAAGGACTTGCTCCCTGCCTGTTGTCAGGACAGAAAGAAGCTGAGCTGACCAGACCCACTGAATACCAACATCCCCGATTCTAGGCTACCCTGCAGTATGACCAGAGGTGCTGGAGGCAAATGCTGTCCTCACAGTGTCACTGGATAACCTTTCCCCCAAAAGTGCCACCAGTCCCCCTTTCTTGCCCCATCTCTGCTTGCAAGTGGTCAGAAAAAATTTTCAGAGCTTTCCTCAGCCCTCAAGATCACTTCTTTTTTTGTTTCTACGAAAGCATGCAAGAGCTTTGCTGAGTGCTAATTTTAGGCCTGCCACTCAGGAAAGAATAAAAGATCTTGAAAGACAGAACTGAGACTTGAAACTGTATCTCCTAAGTGGTATTACAGATTCCTTATGCCAGGAGTTAGTTTGATGCATTGAAGTGTAAAGTGGAATTACCCACAGGGCTAATGACATTTGAAGGCTGCTGTGGAAAAATATCAGGAAGAATTATTGTTGGCTGATGTGATGGTGTGATGTGAGCATGTGACACTACCCCAGACTGCAACAGCTCTCCCTTCCTCAGCTTGCTGGAAAAGCAAAAAATTCAATACAAGAACCAAAGCAAGTTCTGTTCCAGCTCTGTTTCTTAATACCGATACCCACTGCATCAGCAGCAAAAACCTTGTTCATAATAATGAAGTTCTCAGGCCTTCCTGAAAACAATGCTGCAAGTGCTTCCAGAGACGGGCATAACTTTCTCTGTCAAAACTAATTACGCAGCTGGATTAGAAGAGTAGTCCCAAGGGTGAGGTGAATTCATAAGACTCTGTTGCATTTTCTTGTTACAGAACGAAATCAACAGCCAAGCAGAAGCAAAGCAAACTAGGAACTTGGGTTTCAGGGAAGCTGGTGATCTGATTCCAGTATGCCCCATGTAATAGAAATACAGCAGTGTCGATATTGTCGTTTAAGTACTACAACATATCTCTAAATAACCCGTATTTTCTACACATTTTGATGGCATCAGGCCTGAAGTAGCCCACATAAAATATCTTTGACTGGGATTTTCAAAAATCCTTGGAAAATTAGTCACCTGACTGAACATGCAAACAACTTGGTATTAGTTGACGCAACATCCCACACAATGATTAGCAGAGCAATTAATACTCTCAAGTTTTTTTGTGCTTTAAACCCAGGAACAGTGCTCAGGAAACTACCATGGTGACCTTCTAGTAAATTGGGAAACAATTCTCTCAGGAATAGATTGGGAACTATAGTGGACCTGTAGACACACAAAGAAAGACGTTTTATGTTTTAATCTGGTGGCAGGTGAAGAAGATGACTAGGGATGCTTCACCTGCATTTTGGGGGTAGGGCTTCGAAGTACAGTGTAGTTTTCAGTTGGTAAATAAGGTCGGAGGAAATGGGGCACAGTACTTCAGCCTATCAGTACAATCAGTGTCAGTAATGTTACAAGCTATCTGTGAAATGAGAACTGGCAGGCAGACTTACACAGCCAAAAGAAACCAACAAAAATCCCAAGACCCTGCAGCAGCCTAGATCTACTCTAGACCTGGATTTTTGTCAGCCCATGGGAAACAGAAGTGAGATGGGAAGAAGGAAGTAGCAAACATTGGCACAATTGTCACTTTAACCTTTCACATCTCTAGTTGGAGATGCCTCTTTTCTTATGGCAAGTCAAAGTTGACCTAATAGCTGTTGTTCACAAAGGAATTGCTAGCTCCTCTGCCCATGGAACTCTTTGATTGAAAACTTGAGACTGCATTGGGTCAGAGTCACAGCTAAGGATGGCCAAGAGCTGTCTGGGCCTGGGTTCACTGACGATTCACCTGTAATGCATGGAAAAACCCAATAACTGAATGTGTATGTGCATGAAGCAAAATCATGCTGACTCACCTTTTTTTGAGCTCTCCTTCAAGGGTTTAGTCCTACATACAGAACTCCTGAAGGAGTCAAGAGAATTAGTGCGGAAGATTCCTATGCTGTGTTTCATGCAGCTCCCTAAAAGCATGGCTTAATCTTCCTCCAGTCTGCTGACTTGGCATCACTGTTCCTGGCAGTCTTTATTGCTGGCAAGAGCCAGATCAAACACTTTACCTTGTGAAAGCTATGAGGGCTGTTGTCAGTTTTCACCACTAGGACCCCTCTGATATGACAATGATTTAACCTTCTCCTGAAAGCTTGTGAGCAGTGGAGCCTAGCTGCTAAAAGGATCAAGCTATTGTATGCATAGATAACACTTTCCTTGGAGGCATGGGACTCACTCACTGTACCCTAGCCCTACATAACCTTGAAGTAGCAGACTCTTTTCCTGGACCTCCACTGATATTGCTGAGCACAGAAACAGGATGCTGTGCTGTGAGATGTGCTTTGGTCTACCAAACAACAGCCAGACTTCAGACTGTTTTCATCAGTATTTTAGGGTCCAAGCTAAAGCCTACCACCCTTATTCAGTGAAGGTTTTGAAGATGCCACGCCCATAAGTCTCACATGTGTCTGTTGGCAGGGGAAAATGCAGATCTGATTTTACAGAGAAGCTCAGTCCCTTTCATTTAAGGGAGTTGCTCAGCAACTCTCACCAAGCTTCTCTCTGTATACTACTTAAGAGTTCCCAGTTACCTGATCGGCCCTGTTATGGATGTGTCAGCACGAAGGCTTTACCAAGTTATTTCACCTTGGCCAGGGCCAGGAATAGCGGTCCCAGACTTGAAGTGCATTTGAAACAGCAGGGGACTCATTGCTGTGTGTCAGTTGCTCTGAGACACAGCTGGGACCCTTCTGGAGTGGAACTGGCTCATTCACATTCTCTGTCCTGAACAGCTGCCACAGGACAGGAGAAGGGACCAAAACTGTGTTTGGAGCCCCTCAATATTCCCGATTGACACAGCAACTTTTCCATTGATACTGATGCCTGCAGTGCACATAGCTCTTCATGTGTTTTCAAACCTGTATGTTCCTATCTTCAGCAGATGTGTGTGAATTGAAAAGCTGTTTGGATGCCCAGTTGATCTGTTTCAAGCAGTCTGAATTATTTGTGCTTCTACAATTTATTTTCCAACTACTCTTAATTGAAGGAGGCACGATGTAACACCCTACATGAACAGCTGTTTTAACATCTCAGTGTTGTCAGCCTCTGTCTCAGCATTGTCAGGAGATTATCAGATGCTATTGTCATATCAAATATGGATCGAATATAACCACAGATAGCCAGAACATCTTTTTAAAAACAATCAGTGATAACAACTATTTCTGACATGACATATATATAAAAAATGATGGCAATTACTTGCAAATCATAACTTGAAGGGTTTCCACTATTTTTGGACCTTTGTCTGTGCCTTTATCTGGTGTTAGAGAACCCCCTTAGGATTATTTTCAGGTTTTGGAAGATCTGCTGCTTGAGTGGAACTGGATCAACTTTAAGGACTTCTTCGAAGCAGGGTAAGTAAAAGTAAACTCTTAAAAGAGGCAAAATTATTCCAGATGGATACTTTGCAATGTTGATTTTTATTACTGAACACTGGCTGAGAAAGTAGTACGTTATCCAAATTTTTTAACATAGTTAATCATAGATAAGGCAGAGCTTCTCCATTGTAACCTATTGAAGTCTTGCTGTTTCCATGAAATAGGAAGGAGAAGGAGTATGCCTGCTTTGACAAAGTAATTTGAAAGTGCTACATCTCTCGAAGTGCTGAGCCAACTCAGAGCTTATTGCGGCTTTGGTCTTAAGTTGAACGAGTACTGCTGCTGGTGCTCCTAGCTCTTTTTCTATGAGACTGTATTTTCCGTGACACCTGGAGCCTGAATGCAACGACTGCAGCGTTTTTGGACAAATACAACAGTAAAGATCTGGGCAGTGTTTTCAAAATAAGCATTTTAGGGTCTGTTCTCACCCTGTTGTCACAGTGGTGTGACTGCAGCCCAGCAAACCAATAGTGAATACAAGGTGGGTATAACAGCTTGTGTGTCACTGCAGAGTAGAACAAGAGCTGAACCTGACGATTATTAGTGCTGGAATACTAATGGTGATTTATTAAAAACATTGCATCTGTTGCTGGAAGCAGCCAGGATTACAGAGGGAGGGGGAAAAGTGGAAACAGCTACAAACTATTTAACATCATGTGGCCCAATAATTTTTGCCCTTCTGGAGGTGATACTGCATGCAAGGAGAAAGAAAAGTCAGGAAGATGGTTATGTTCATAACTGCACTGCTCTCAGTTTTCCAGAACAAAGGCTTTTTGGCTTGTTCTGAAAAATTGGCTGGCTTTGATAGAAACTAAACATTACATTAGAAGCTGAATTTTTAAGTCTATGAGTCTAAACTAGCAGCTTATAGATTTTTTGAAGACATTCCTATAATAGTGCAGGATGAATGAGATGATTCTTCCTGAGTGACTGCTTTAGTGTGTATCACTGGATGTGGGTAAGCAATATTCACAACTCTGTGTCAACTCTGTAGTTTAGTTTTAAGGAGATTCTAGTCAAAGTTTAGTTATGAAAATTGTAATTACAGTTAGGAATCTCTCTTGACTTAGGGAAACATGTTCGTTTAGTGCCTTTTTAATGTATGAGTTCCTAGCTTTAATTAAAAGTTTGCTTTCATGGAAAACACAGTTTAATGAAACAGGTCAGGGATACAGAGACTGTAAAACAGAGGCACAGTGTTCTACAAATAAAATTAAAAAAAAAATATAATTCAGACATATTTCTATTGCCTAAGGAGTGAACTCATCCTTTCTTCAGAGGTAGTCATAAAACCATTACCAAAACCGGATCTGATTATCCAGAACTTTTTACATAGATAATGTTATCTTTATAGAAATAAAAATAAAAGCCCTTCCACTCAAGTACTCAAGTGTACTTCTCAGATTAATTACTTCAGCCTTTAGTTTTAAAGGGCAGGACCTGAGCTTCTACAAAAGGTCTAATAGAAATAATAATATTTGTTTAAGTTCAATTTGGTCATTGATACAGGAAATCAACACAGTAGGACATGGATACTATTTCTTCTTATATAACAGTGCACCTGCACTGGCGTAAGGAGGTCATGGGTAGGGGCAGGAAGGTGCATGAAATCCTCATGAAATGACTGGCATTTAGTGAGACAAATTTGTGCATAATTGCATGGGTTTTTAAAAGCAGAAACAACAATTGTTTTCATATAACTGAGCTATGTTACATAGGCTCTATGATTTTAACCAGTAATTAGTGCATTCGGACCAATAATTTCGAGTGTGTAACAGATCTGAACTTCACTCTGTTTCTGCAATAGCCTTTCCTCAAGTAATGAACTCCAGCTGTCCACTTACATAAAACCTCTATAAAAGTAGTTTTAAAGAAAGAAATTATAAGTCAAATCATGACTGCACACTTCCCATGAGGCGTGATTAAGCTATACTAGGAAAGGGAAGTTTAGGACGCATCTGCTGCTGTACAGCCATGATCTGAAAGTCTTTTAGGAGCTACGCTTCAGAGATTTCAAGTTCCAGGAGGCCACTCCAGGATACTGTAGGGAAACAAACCTTGTTCACATAGTCGACTTGGTTTGGATTCTGGACAAACTGTTGTACTTGTAGATGTCATGGTTTTGAGCTAAACAGCTGAGCTATATATAGTTAATATTTTAAAAAAGATACAGAAGTATTTTTTCTCTGGTTCCCGCACATCTGTTCCTTCTTCTTCCAGGGACCTGGACAGCCCTGAGAGGTGGGCCCGTGCAAACCTCATGCAGTTTAATCAAGTACAAGGTTCTGCACCTGAGACATGACAATCCCAGGCACAAAGACAAGTTGGGAAGAGCATTGCTGGAGAGCAGCCCTGAGGAGAAGAATTTGGGAGTGCTCATGGATGTGAAGCTCAACATGACACACAGAACACCAGCCACATCCTGGACTGCGTCAAAAGAATCATGGCCAGCAGTATAAGGGAATGATTCTCCCCCTCTGCTCTGCTCTCTAGGGACCCCACCTGGAGTACTGTGTCCATCTTTGGAGTTCTCAACATAAGAAGGACATGGACATGTTGGAAAAGGTCCAGTGGAGGGCCATGAAAATGATCAAAGGGCTGGAACACCTCTCCTGTGAAGACAGGTTGAGAGAGTGGGAGTTGTTCAGCCTGGAGAAGAGAAGGCTCTGGGGAGACTTTATTGCAGCCTTCCAGTACCTGAAGGGGGGCTGCAGGAGAGATGGGGAGGGACTCTTTGTCAGGGAATGCAGTGATACAATGAGGGGTAATGGTGCTATGTTGAAAGAGGGGAGCCTTAGATTAGGTATTGGAAAGAAATTCTTTATTGTGAGGGTGGTGAGACACTGGAATAGGTGGTCCAAGGAAGTTGTCTAGCACTGGCTGAACAAGGGTTGATTGAGTGCAGGAGCTAAATGGGTTATCAGTTTTTCCCTTCCTAATTGGAGTGGACTAAGTTGTTAAGAGCAGACCTTTGACGGAGGAACACTGTGGGAGATTTACAACACAAATTAATGGACAACTGCTGAGTAAGGGTGGAAAAAAATATTGCTGGGTGGATAGAACACAAAAGTAATTAGGAATAGTGAAACAAGGTGAAGTGCAGGAGCAACTGCAACTCTGATTGTGGTCATGAAATAATAACATTGCTGGGACTACTAAAATATGCTGGGATGTCTCCCACTACTAGAATGTTCTGATCTATAGGTACAAGCTCTTCAGTGGGAACAGACATCAAAGACAACATGGGTTGCCCTCTATGCGAAGAAGGCACTTGGATATGAGGGGCTGCTCGATCCATCCATAGGATGAGATCTGCTGGAGAGCTTGTGAGCCAGATTCAGTGAAGAGGCCAGCAAGAGTGGTGCTGTAGGGGGAGACCACCCAAAAAAAAAAAAGGAGATATGGGTATGAGGGTATTTTTCCAAGGCCACAGGGGTAAAGTGAAATCCTTAACAACTGAATAGACAGTCCCCAGATAAATCAAGGAGCAAGTTCTGGAAGAACTTTTGTGGACACTTGATGGAGAAGGCAGGTGTTGCAGAATGGCTGTGGGAGCAGGGCCATGGATCCACGGAAGCATTGTACAAGCAATCCTCTTGTTAGCCTAAGTGTTTAGCATAAGTAGGATTTTAGCCACAGTAGGCCTCAGTGAGAACTGCAAGTTACGCTGACAAGGAAGAAGAGCCNTGGGAATCACCAGCCTGCATTTAACAAGAATAAATCCTATTTGAGCAACGTGATTGCCTTCTATAATAAAATGGCAACAGTTGCTGACAATGGAAGAACAGTAGATGTGAGATTCACATAATCTTTAGCAAGGTGTTTGACATATTCTTCCACTTCCTGAAGTCCTTTCCAACCTGATCTATCTTGAGATCCTATGCACAAGAGGGGACAGGATATTGCATAGGGACAGTCAAGTTTCAGAGCATGCATCTTGACTGGACACCACTTTATCAATGTTCAGTTTGCTTTGGGGTTATAACAGGATAGTCTCATCTAGAGCTTTGGTTTAGACATGAATAATCTGGATATCCATAGCTAGTCTCCAGGTCATTAAAAACTATCCATGTGCATGGATTATTCTTTTGTGGTGTTTCACAAAATAAAGTCTGTCAAGTGAACAGATGAAAGAAACAGACTGTGGTTGACCTATGTGTCAGCTTCAGCATGACTACAACATTTGATATGCCTTAATTACTTGGGCATTAAGAAAAAAAATGGCAAAAATACATGCTCTCAACAAAGTGCATTCATGAGATGAGACTCCCTTATAATCTCCTTCTCTTTGTGACACAACAAGAGTGAAATGAGGTAAGAGATCTAATAGTGGAGCCAATATTCACCTAGAGAAGAGGGATTTGATGTGACAGAGTTCTGCAACACCACTGCCCCTCATGTTTTTTCTCATATGTGACAAGTTTTTGAGTATCCTTATCTAGTGGGAGGTGTCCCTGCCCACAGCAAAGGGGTTGGAACTTCTTGATCTTCAAGGTCCCCTCCAACTCTAGTTAGATGTGAGGTTTTGGTTATTCAAGCACGACAATAAGGTTGTCTGAGTAAATGCTCTTTTGTCCTTGCATGATATATTTGTGAGGTTTTAATTAAACACTGATGATGAGCAGCTTCTATCAGCAGCTAGATATATTGTTGAATTTTTTTTGTTTATTTTGAATGTCTACAATGTGTACTTTAGACATGGATGAAAATATTATTTGGTTCAGGAGGCGAGAACTAAACAGGTTGAGAGTTTTCCTGTAGTTTTCATACTTCTTTATTTTGTAAACCAGAACAGATTTATTTTCTCTATTCTGCTATGAGGTTAGTGAATAACTTTTTCTCCAGTTCATAGTTGAGAAACTAAGGCTCTGTAATATCAAAGTAAGGATTGAAACTAAGAAAAATTAGAATATAACAATGACCGGCCCACATTCACAAGACAATAATTTGTCCCATAGCTTTCAGAATATGTTACAAGATCTCCAATGATACATTTGAATTTTCGTGTAGTATCTTGAACTGCTCTTGGGGTAGAGAGAAGAGGAGGAGAAATGGACAGACAGTAAAGAGTGGGAAGATGGCTGATGCAGAAGAATGTGGATGAAATTTCTCCAACCAGTAGCACTGAGACCTTCAAAAAATTTCTGGGCAAACAGCTTCATTCAATGTACTGTTGATAGTACTCTGTAGACAAATTCAGTGAAACCAGAGCAAGGCTGAGTATCCAGTATACTAGCTATGCCTGTTGCATGGGTGCCAGTGCATTGATGATGTTACCCAAACCTCCATGGTTGTTTTTTTTTTAATTATTATTCTGTGTTCCCTTAATAACGCAGTTACCAGGTTAATCAGATATTTCCAGAGATTTTTCTATCCATTGTGTAGGCTTTTTTCACACATGTAAAGCCCAGACTTACCCCCGACATTTCTGAAATGCAAAACTCTTCCAACAAAAAGAGTCAGTCCTGAAACAGTCTTTGAACAACTCCTGGGAAGCATCAGACATTGAGTAGAGATCAGAGAAAAATCAACTTACCTATAAGTGGGACTGAGTCAGAAGTTGCAGGCATGATCTCAGCTACAAGCAGCATGAATACAGTCAGAGAAAGCAGAACAGTGATACCTGCAGGGAGAAAATAGGCAGGGCGGGCGTGGGCAATGAGGCACATTAACTCTGCAGCTGCTCCACTGATATCTTTGCTGTTAAATATAACCTTGTCCCGATCTTTGGCTAAGCCAAACCCAAGACATCCTGTCTGTCAGTGTAGATGAAAACATGCACAAAGCTAAAGCATTCCTGGATGCACCTTTATCTGCTGTCTTTTCACTTTTCTCTCTTAGATCCAAATCTTTGCTACTCTTAAAATAATGGAGAAATCTTTTCTGCTGAATGAAATTGTTTGCAGAACTGGTATACTACATAGTACAAAAAAGGGCCTAGATGGCCAGGACAGACTTGCATGCACAAGAGTTTAGTTTTTTTCGCTATTGTATATTACATAACACCCTCCAAAGAGCTGCAGCCTGTTTTAAAAGAAGGGGTTTGGGTTTTCTCTATATGCAAAGACTGTTGCTAAACCTAACTGCCTTGACATTCAGAAATCCCAGTGTCAATGCATGAGCATTATATTTTTGTGTTTCTTCAATATTGTACTTCAGCTCTAGTAAGTCTAATAACTTGTATGTAGCCTGTCTTTCACTGACAGCAATTGTATCCCCCATAGCCTCTGTTTCACTCTTTTAAGATGTACTGCTCAAATTCCCTGATTGTTCTACTAATAATGAGGACACTACATATGGTTTAAAGGTCTCTGTCTTGATTGGAATTGAGTACAATTAAATCTTAAGTTCCTACTAGTGCCTATCTTGTATATTTCCCATTCTCCACTGTCTTCTCTTGGAAGCGTCCTTCCTGGCTTTATTGATGCACAAAATAGTAAATTTCATTTGGCCCTTCCTTGGCTGCCACTGCTTTTACATTCATGATATACTCATGGGTTGCTGCTTTGGGAGCTGAACATAGAAGATGAAAATACAATGCCCAGTTGCTGCATCTCATAACTTCTCTCTATTTGTCTTAGTATGTACTATACAAAAACCAGAGTTACTGCAACTGTGAATCATAGAACCATAGAATCATCCAGGCTGGAAGGGACCTCCAAAGGTCATCTAGTCTGACCTCCTTGCAGTCGCAGGGACACCCCCAGCTAGACCAGGTTGCACAGGGACTCATCGAGCCTCACCTTGAATATCTCCAGGGATGGGGCCTCAACCACCTCCCTGGGCAACCTGTTCCGGTGTTCCACCACCCTCAGAGGAAAGAAATTTTTCCTAATATCCAATCTAAATCTACTCTTCTCCAACTTAAAGCCATTGCCCCTCGTCCTGTCACTGCAGGCCTTTGTAAACGGACCCTCCTCAGCCTTCCTGTAGGCCCCCTTTAGGTGCTGAAAGGCTGCTATCAGGTCTCCCTGGAGCCTCCTCTTCTCCAGGCTGAACAACCCCAGCTCCCTCAGCCTATGTTTGTAGCAGAGGTGTTCCATTCCCCTGATCGTCTTTGTGGCCCTCCTCTGGACCTGCTCCACCAGGTCCACGTCCTTCCTATATTGAGGGCTCCAG
>VXBW01001213.1:124261-148845 GCA_013400375.1 Thinocorus orbignyianus
TAAAAAACATCAACTAAAGCATGTCACTAAGTACTATGCCAACCTGTGTTTTAAGAACTTCCAGTGATAGTGCCTCAACCACTTCCACGGACAGCCCATTCCAATGTTTAATAACTCTTTGAGTGCAAAACTTTTTCCTGATATCCAATCTGAACCTCTTCTGGCACAACTTGAAGAGATTTCCTGTTCTCCTACCATCTATGACATGAGAAAAGAGACTGACCCCCTCCTTTCTATAATCTCCTTTCAGATAGTTGCAGGGATCTATAAGGTCTCCCCTTGGCTTCCCTCAGTCTCCCTTCATAAGGTTTACTCTCCAGATCTACCAGATTTATTGCTCTTCTCTGGACAGAGTATATTTCTCAGCAGACCTGCCAGGAGATTCTTTCCCCAAAAGCCCTCAGTGAAGATAAGTTTTACTTATCCTGCATGACTAGTGCAGGTCACTCCTCAGCTGGAGCATGTTGTAGTAAAGAGAGGAGTAGTGTTTATGGATGACATTTGTAAAGCACGAGGAAATGCAATGTTCCTACTGACATGCCTGGGACCTGAAAGTAGCAATACGGCATAGGACTGCTTGCTGTCCCTGGCAATCCCACAACACAGTCTGAGTAGTCCCCATGTTATCCAGTGTGGCTGTATCACTTCTGTGTTCAGAGGCATGTGCTGGGGAATTTCATGCCCTGACTTCTGCAGTGTCACCCCTGGCTCCTATTTAGACAGATGTGGAGATTCTCCAGAAGCCACGAGTGTAGGCTGCCCAGTCTTACTGGGTGTCTAGGTCCTTCATAACAACTCCCCATCACTTGCCTTGGAGAGGACCTCAGTCTCTTGAAGAATCTCTCTTTCATCTATGGGGGACCCTAACTTTGTGCTCTTTGTTACTAAATCCCTATATCCACTTGCCCAGCAATGCAGTTGTTTTTGCCCTTCAAAGGTCACCAAAAGATTAATGTGGTCATCTGTGTTTTATTTCCTACGTTAAAAGCAACACTAGACAAATTTCAAAGGACTGAAAATGCCTCCTTGTCTATAATGTGCTTGTTTTACGTTATAGACAAGTTAAAAGACAGTAATCATACTTTTCAGCTGAGAAATGACATTCAGTAGCTTGCAATTGGAACGTTGCTTTTTTTTTTTCCTTTATTGACCCAGGTTACTCACCATCTGAAGCCAAGCATTGGTGATCAACACCTGATTCTTCTCATCCTTTGGACGAAAGGGGAAAGGAAAAGGAACAGAAATGAAAAAGAGATGAGAGTCAAAGTATAGTTCGATGACAGAAGGAAGAGTTTCTTTTCTTTTAGAAAAAACACAGTTGGGATCAATAAACCTATATTTTTTGAAATAGATTGTGAGCTCAGTACAAAACTATTGAAATGCATTGTATGGCCCAGAAAATAATGGTTCTTTTGTACCTTTTAACCTACAGACCTTCTGCTTTTATCATAAATGATCAGCAACAGAAGCAAAAATAATAGAAAATTACTCTCATTTTGCTGGGAACAACCTGACTGCTTACCAAAAGCGTGAGACTTTCCTTCTGCCTAGTTGGTTAAAACAACATGATGTCCAGTACATGCAGATGTGTCCTGAAGTTTGTTTTTGATGCTGTAGCTGGAGAGAGTACTGACCAATGCTGTCACAAAGGTAGCAGCAAATATGTGCCTCTCGTTGTACAAACCACAACCGGCCTCCAGAGGGAGTCTCCAAAAGGGCAACTCACTTTGCCACCCTACCTGCTGTTGCCGAAGCAATAGTAAAAAAGTCCACACAAAACTAATAAAAAGAAAATCAAAATCAGGACTAAGCTTGTTGAAGGATTCAGCATGATAAACACCTGCCTCTAAAGGTATAAAATTCTAAAGTGAGAAAAAACCTCAGAGCTGGCAATTGATGGGGTCATAAGAGCTATCTGTGTCAACTGACCTAGGAAATTAAAGGAAGCTAGCAGCACTGTGTCTCAGGAATCCTTAGAGACCAGCCCTTTCTCATCTGACTGATGTCTTCCTGGCCACCAGTGACTCCTCTGGTGTCTCCTAGGGATGGTAAGCATGATGCTCGTCTAAGTTACTCACTTAATCCTAGTGATATTTTATGTTGCTAGTCAATCGATAATTGTTTTATTTTATATCTGCTAGTTGCACATGCCATCCTTGAAAAAATCTTTCAATGTAATACTAAATAAGTCCAAATACTATGATCGGAATAATAAGAGGCTGCAACAGTTAGGCAATTCCTTTCTATGGAAAATGAGGGATTTTCCCCATCTGCATTACACCCTATAGGTAATGGGAGGAGAAGACCTGCCTCTTTTTGTTGTCTACCTGAGAGCCAAACAGGGATACATTAAAGTTCAATGTAGATCTGGAAAGCATGTGGGTTTCCTGTATATGCAGATATGTCCTGTCATGAGCCTTTGACAATTGACCCTGGATTTTCAAGTAAACTCCCTTTTAAATGAGCATCAGTGACAGCCAACATGACTTCACAGAACACAAATAGCATCTGACAAATTTGGTGGCCTTCTACTATGGGGTTAACAGCGTTAGTAGATAAGAGGAACTGACATGATCTACCTGGATTTGGCCACAGCATTTGATACTGTGCTGCACAACATACTTGCCTCTAAATTGGAGAGACATGGATTTGACAGATGGACAACTTGGTGGATAAGAAATTGGCTGGATGGCCACACTCACAAAGTTGTAGCCAATGTCCAAGTGGTGAACAGTGATGAGTGGTGTTCCTCAAAGATTGGTACAACATCTTTGTCAGTGACATGGACCAGAAGGATTGAATGCACTCTCAGCAAGTCTGCCCAAGACATCAAGCTGTGCAGTGAGGTCGACATGCTACAGTGAAGAAATGCCATTCAGAGGGACTTGGACAGCCTTAAGAGGTGCCAATTAAATTCAGTAAGATTAACTGCAAGGTTCTGCATGCAGGTTGCAGCAACGCTAAGCATAAATACAGGTTAAGCAGGGGATGGTTTGAAAGTAGCTCTGCAGAGAAGGACTTGGCTGTGTTGGTTGGCTCAACAGGAACTGACAATGTGCACTCATAGCCCAGAAAGCCAACTGTATCCTGGGTTCCAATAAAAGAACTGTGGTAAGCAGGTCGTGGGAGATGATCCTCCCCCTCTGCTCAGATCTGGAGAGACCCTACCTGGAGTACTGGATTCAGCTCTAGAGCCCCCAACATAAAAAGGATATGGACCTGTTTGAGCAAGTCCAGTGAAGGGTCATGAAGATGATCAAAGGGCTTAGAGTACCTCTCCTGTGAAGACAGGCTGAGAGAGTCAGAGTTTTTCATCCTGAAGAAGAGAAGTATATCATTTTCTAGTACCTAGAAGAAGGCCTAAAAGAAAGCTGGAGGACTACTTTTTACAAGGGTGTGTACTGATAGGGTGAGGGGTAATAACTTCAGACTGAAAGAGGATTAGGTTAGAGGAATTTCAACTCAGTATGAGGAAGAAATTATTTCCTGTGAGAGTGATGAGACACTGGAACAGTCTGCCCAGAGAAGTTGTGGATGCCCAATCCCTGAAAGTGCTGAAGATGAGGTTCGATAATGCTTTGAGTAACCTGATCTAATGGAAGGGTCCCTGTCTGTGGCAGGGGGGCTGGAACTCAATGACTTTTAAGGTCCCCTTCAACCCAGACCATTCTATGATTCTATAATTCCTATTGTGGACAACCAAATGGGAAGAGCAGAATTAAATGTGTTATAATAGATATTGACATAATAATAAATGACATAATAAAATGTTTGAAGAAATGCTGAAAGGACTGGTCTCACACATGAATGTGAAATGCAACTGATAAAAGGTTTTATGTAACTCATCAAGACTAATGATGACTTTGAAAATGTACAGCCACAGCCCTAAGGTTGTAAAGTGCCTTTCACAATCCAGAGGCTTCAAATTACTGCAAAAAAATATTATTTCAAAAAGAAGGGCTGGAGTGTGCTGCTGCCTGCCTCCAGGTGCACTGCAGCTGGTTGAACCCGCCACTTGTACATCATGATGCTGGTGGCTACGCTTTCAGGTTCCTGGTGTTTGCTATGTTAACAGGGTGAAGGTAGTCATGATTCTTCTTCTGACTTGTTTTTTTCCATGTAGATGAAAGAAATTCTCTCTGTATATCATGGTTTATCATACAGAGTCCTCCTCATGATGAAAAAAAAGGGTCTTGGATTAATATGTTAAAATTTTTTATGGGTTGAATCTCCAATTCTGAAAAAGCATTCAAGACAATTAGAGGGTTGTGCCTCCAAGTTTTGCTGTTATATATTTCTAACAATCTCAGGGCAAGGTCCTTCAAACTCCAGTGCATGGTAAAGACATGATGGAAGATGAGGCTAATGCTGTTATAATGTCTAATGAAGAAGTGTAATTGCAGTGACAGTCGCTTTGAAGAGTGCTCATGGCCTTCAGTTATCCCACTCTGAACAGAACGTATCATTAATAATTTGTAGTAGCACATGGCTTCTATAAATTAGAACTACATAATTAATCTCCTTGAAGCTCATGTTGTATCAGAGATGGATGTGCTTTTAGAGGGATATTCGCTCCTCCAAAGTGTCAAAGCATGTACTCTGGCATTTAGGGAAGACGTTTAGCTGAAGACAGTCTACTTTCATCTCTAATAGCCTGATTGAGAGGAAAAGTATGGTCCCTACACAGGACATCATATTTGTTATGCTGAATGAGTGTTGTAGAGAACAGAATAGCGAGTAACTCACCACGTCAATTATCTGCAGCAAAGAAAGCTGGAGCTCCACTACAAGGGGTTGGGAGTCATTCACTACTGGTCGCTCAAGACGATTGTAGTTTCTCAGCAGTTCCCTGTACAAGCGTCTCTGGCTTTCACCCTGCTGAGAGACTAGGGAAAAGAAAGAAGGCTTCTGTTATTTGGGCTGGTCACACTGTCCCCATTGTTTGTTTGTTTTGTTGAAAAACCCCTCTTAATCAGCTTTGGAATTTGAAAGCACATCCCAAAAATAATCCACAAAATTCTGCACATGGGTGTGACAGATACATATATGCATATGTGATTGATGACCTCTTAAAAATATTAACTACTGACATTCTAGCTCATTATTAACACTCAGAAACTACTGAACTGACTTTGGGGCTCTGAGTAAACATTCTCCTGACGTGGTGACCCTCAGTCAGTGGAAATTTAGTTATCACTAGACAGCTTTCTGGAAGCAGCCAGTGTGCTTTTATTTGCTTGTTCTTATTTCCCAGAGACTGGCTGCTGTAAGTCAGCACTGGCATTACTTGGACACAGTGGGTTTATACCCACCATAATTCACAGATATTCTTATTTCTTGAAGTTGATGTATCAGGGCATTTCCTGTAACCAGGAAACACTAACAAAACTTCCTCATACCCTCTTCAGTTTTGTCTGTCAGTCTTTCTGGATTTTAGGTTACTTGCCAAAAAGGAAAGGTAACTTTGGCAGCACACTTTGTTAACACCTGATGAGGTGATGGTGTGAAGACTAGAGTGTTTAACAGGTATATAAAATGATACTGAATTTTTGTTATATGCTTAATCAGCTTCCACTGAGAACAGCCTCAACATACTGTCATGCAAATACATGAGCATATTAAAGACTAGAAGAATTTCAGTCTGTGCTAAATTGAAAGACTCCTCACTTCCCCAGCTTTGGACAGGGTGTGTAGAGTCTTCATCTAACTTGTGTGACCAGGTTTGCTTGCCACAACAACTATGGACAAGGCATAGTAGGTTGTGCATCTTCCCATGGGAAGGTGAGTACTTTGATGGAACACACTAATCAGATTTGGGTCCCCCAAAATGGTGTCCTGGCCAGTAGCAGCCTGAGCTCTAACTGAGAGCTGCATCTAAGAGAGGGTGATGGGCTGCAGGTTCCCTGAGGGTAACCCAGTCCTGTCAGCATGAGTGCGCATTCCCTGAACTATAAAAATCCAGGCCCTGGCAGGGAATCTGCACTCTAAATTATTATTACTTTAGACTGAAGTATTTTTTATTCACTGCAGCTCTTTGTTTCTGCGTGTGAGATTTTTTAACTCTTGAGTTAAAGAGCTCTACACATGAAGATCAGGACTTCTCTCACAGAAGTTACAATTAATTGGTTATAATTAGTATCTTTTTGACAACGTGAAAAAACCCAACCCTGTAACAGCCAGTTTTTGCATTCCCTTGATTGTTACTGTGCTCAACAAACCTTGCAATTCTGGAACAAGCTGCTTTCCAAGATAGCAGCCATGCCTTTTAAAGCTAATAATAAATTTAGTTTATAAACAGTTTACAAGTTTTATTACTATTGTCTTCAGCTTTACTGCTTAAGGGAGCTATGTAGTTTTCCAGTATGGCAATGCCTGGTAAACAAGGGGGAAGAGTCTTTTTGTTTATTTTGGCAAGTTATACAAACAATTAATCTTCATGGACCCTCTCTGCTCTTGTATGATACATTACATTGTCATGGGGATCCAGAGGACCAGATGCTGAAATCACTGCTGCAGTAGCCCTTTGTTGTCTGCAAAGAAAAGCTCTGGCCACAGCTTCTCTCCTTCACCTGCTTAAATAATCTTCTCTGCAAGGTAGTGGTGTAGGTTCTCAGTTACGGCCTTAGTAACCTTCCAGTGCCTCTGCAGACCCTGACTCAGATCTTTCTGTGGAAAGGAAACCACTGAAAAATGTTGTTTTATGGAAAGAGGTTTTATGTTTTGAATAGATTCGCTGTTCTTTCACTCACCTCTCCATGCCCCCATCACGGTCCTGTGCTTAAGGGAAGAAATGACAGTGTACTCTATTACTCCTGAGTACTTATGTAATATTTGCCTTTAATCTTCCTTTTAAACTTTCTGCCTCAGCATTTACAAAGGAAAAGTGCCCTTCACTGGTCTCTGAAAGCTGGTTGGGCTGCTACAGTGCACTGTAGACGTGCATTAAAGCAACTTCCCCCCTCCCAGTCCCAACGGGGGTCTGACTTGGAGAGATCTGACCATAACCCTGTGTTGTGTGTTTCAGGAAGCTGTCTTTGTAGTATATGCTGCAACCATGATGAAGCCAGGCCCCTTTCCCAGTTAAACTTCATGAGCTGAAGTAGCCCAGTACTACAATTTCACACCTGGTTTTCCATCCCTTGTTTGACTCTCCCCTCTGATCCTACTACTTTGGGACCTGTTGTCTCTGAAATTGTTAACATAGCCTTAGCTGATCTATTCTTAGCGTGCTGAGTTGGCATTAGTGACAACATGTTTGGTGTGGCATGGTTTTGTTTACATAATTAAATAGATTTAGAAGCAGTGGAGACTTTGGAGTGTCCTGGCAGATGGCCATGGCAGCTGTTGTTACCACAAAGACCTGGGTAGTCTAATCACACTGACATCTCTCTGCTGCTTTGGAGAAGGAACTGAGGTGGGTGCCAAGTCAGACTTGTATTCTCGTAGACTTTCCCTTTAAATTGTTATCTTCAAATACTTAATATTTCATACTCCAGAGAGATTTGTGCTTTTTTCTTCCTCTAATGTTTTGCTAATGCATTGTGACACTACATCTCTGAGTGCTAAATTGAGTGTTTGCTGGTGATGGAAAAGTCTGCATCTCTCAGGAGCAGTGGTAGACTAAGGCACTGCTTCATCTTTTGAACTAGGCTGGAAAGTGGAAGTCAATGTTTAAGGTTATCAGGTCGGTCTCCTGAAAGCAATGCTAGACTTACTTGCCTATGTATGTATGTTACAGGGAAGTACAAGTAACTGGCAAAGGGCATGAAGTTTCTAGATAAAGAATTTTGACAGAGAGTTTTTCGTATCCCACTGCCTCAGGCAGTTTCCCCTTAATTTCTGAATTATATTTGAAGTAGTAGGAAATCATATATTCTCATTAAAACTTGAGGGAGTAGACATGTATGATGTTTAGCTCAAGTTCAGCAATACTTCTGACACAATCTCTGAGAAAGTACTCATAGACATTTGTCTATGAGTATATTGTCCCTAAAGCTTTACTCTCTGAATAATCTGAAATGGTTCTCTAAACTGACCCTGAAGTTCGCAGGCAATTGGGAGGTATTGGGCAACCAGTCCTTTGGTGGGTTGGTGAAGAGTTCTGTGGACTTTTCACAATATTCATGGACTACAGTCAACCCTTAAATATGTCTCTGAATCTCCTCCCATGCTTCTGCATGTGCAAAGAAGTCCACTGAATGATCAACATGACCTATAAACTGCTACAAATCTCTTGGGAATACATCCTATATTTGAATTTCACCCTTCTTTCTAGGATGGAGTTGCTGAGAATTCACTCACACCAAGGAGCTATTTATTGCAGAATGCTTCCACCTCCTCTAATAGGAGATACAAGAAAATGTAGGTTCCTCCAACTGCATTACTGTGCAACCAGGGAAATCCCCAGCTAGGAGGGGGCGCTCTGTCATTCGACCAGGGAGTTCTGTCATGTGAACAAAGAACCTGTATCAAGAAAACAGAAGATGGCAGCTTCCTTATGGGCTTATTTCTGAAACGTATCTAAAAATCTGTCCTTTGCCTCCTTTATTCCACTACAACATGCTTGCCTTGAATTATTTCAGCAGGAAATAACACAAGTCATTTTGTTCTTAGCTTACAGTCTGAGCTTCTGAGTCTTTCTTTTCACAGACACAGTCTCCATGTAATGTATCATCCTTTTTATTAAAGGCAGACATGTTGCAATGTCCCAGGCAGGCTGGGACTTAAATATGGGACAATGATATACTAAAAAAACCAAAAAACAAAAAACAAAACATTTGCAGAGAACTCCTCAGCAAGTCTAGAAACAGGTTAATAACTTGGACAAAGTATAGATTCATAGTTAGAGAGTTAGAGGCACCTCTGATGAGGCTTGCTCACTGTGAGACTTCATGGTATCTATAAAGGGTTTTGAATTTTCTGAGACACTGCAATTAAATTAGATTAAGCTGCTGTTGGCTGTTGCCATTGCCAGTTCAGTAGTTCTGTGTATGCAAGTTCAAGCTCGGAGTGAACTCCTCGTATCCTACTGCCAGTGATGCAAGGAGAGCTGCCTCAATTGGCCCACATGTTTTATGGTGTTATAAGAGATGCTGATCTTGGTGTAACTCAGACATCTTCTCTGGCTGGAAAGATAAAAATAAAACAAATGCTCCAAATTTCTGTAAGGGAAAAAAAAAAAGAAAAAAAAAAGCCGGGGAGGTGAGGGGAAATGCTGTATGTGGTTTCACTAATTGCAATGATTTGTTCTTTATAATTTTCCTTGGGGTCTTGAGGAGACACAGGGCTCCAGGCATACAGCCGCAGGCTGACAATGAACCTTTTCCACCTTTTCTGTCTGGGTGGAATCTGCTGTGCATGGAGTGTATCATCCCATCACCCCCCCTGTGCCACCATTGAACTCCTTGTTTCTTCTGTAGGTTTGGGTTCAGATCTGGGAAAGTGTTTGTTTGGGTTGGAAAGCTGTCTGGTAAGTTGGGGTGAAAAGCTTTGGGGGCTCTTCAAAGTTGTGTGGTAGGAATGACTGTCAAAATTGCCATGTGAGTCTAGCTCTGGCCAGAGTACCAAACTACCCATATGCCATTCCCAGGAAGACCAGGTGTTCCCTCCTTTCCTAGATGCTATGCTGTCATGTCTGGTTTTGACTGGTTGATCCTCCTGCTCTGCTTTTTGCTCCCTGAGCTACAAGGCTTATTTGGCACAAAGAATCGGAATGGCAACAGCACTTACAAAATCGTGGCATGTTCTAATGGTTCAGTATCTATAACAAAACCACTCACCTTATTTTGTATATTATGCAGATATTTCAGAATGTATAGCATGTCACTGCCATATGTCATTTAATCCTCAGAGACACAGACGTGTCCTATCTGCTTTTGTTCTTATGTGCAGCATTGTTGCTTTTATCTGTGGCTGCAAATATGTTATTTCTTTCAATGTCCTTAGATTTAAAATGCGTGTCATCATGTCTTCGGGGAAGAATACTTGCATAATAAACAACAGAATCATATCTGCTGCCTCACCCCTGTGTATGTCTCTCTGTGTGTGATTGCATGTTGTGTATTTGAATACCTCTCTTGTCTAAAACCTCCTTTTAATCTGCTTCCCTTCTGGATAATCTTTGACTCTAATCTTTGGCTCTCGCTATGCAGCTTGTTTCTGTATCTTACACACAAAACTCATTAGATACCCACAGGAATGCGAGAAATGCCATGTTTTCCTCAGCTAAAAAGACCTAATCTTCCTGATATTGATCATTTCTGGTTTTTTTATAGCAGATAAAGAGCTCCCAGCAGAGTTGGGTATTAAAGGAAACATTACATCTCAAAGGCTTTAGGCACATGTCAACATGCTAAAAAGAGAATATAGGCCATTATATAATGAAAGGATGGGATTATATTTTTGTTCCTGCTGGCTTGGTGTAGATATTTCAAAAGCTGAAATATGTGTGTAAGATGAAGACACATGTTAAAATATTAACAGTGGCATAACTCTCAAGTGTATGATAGTTTTCTAAGATGCCTCATTGCTCCAGGTCAGAGACATAACTGGTTATAGGCAAAAAGGGAACAAAAAACCCTGTATTTTTACTGTGACACTAGTTTACATTAGCTCCATGCAATATAACTCTAATTATGACAATTGTAGATGCGAAGAGAGCACAGGAGGAGGGAGCTGGAGCACCAGTGTAGAGAGAGACTCCCCTTAGCAGACGTTACAGAGAGCCATGACTGTCTGAATGTGATTCTTACCAGCAATCCTGGCATTTATGGGAACAAGCAGTAATGGAAACCAATGGAAAGAAACCAAATGATCTGAATACAGTGAGATACCAGTGATATGGCCACCAGTGTATTGGAGTGGGATCCTGGATTCCCTGCTTCCATTGGCTTGCAGACAGTTTATCACATTATTTCCCCTTTATATTTCACCATCAAAACCAGTAAACCAAGGGAAAGCCCTTCTTGGGGAAAGCACCATGAATTTCACTAACCAAGTACTGTCAAAGAACTTGGCAAGCATGGCAAGCTGCACAGCATTCACAGATGGCTCTGAAAAGGGTCACAGGGAATCTGTACCTCAACACCACACCAGGAAAATACTGAGAGCTCACACCTGGGAAAGCCATGTGTTAAAGGACAAGTGTGTTAATGATTTCAGTGGAAACAGCTAGGCATGACTAGTTAGAGCTGAGAAGATGATAACCATGAAGAGCTTTATTTTCTTAAACCTAATGCACATAATAGCGGTGACAAAAGCTGCAATCAAATCTTCAGTTTACTGTGCAACACAGTTTTTCTGGCTCTACTTCTCACCCCAAAAACATCACAAACTAATTACAAAGAAGTCCACACCAGGGTCAGCAGGACCCTGGAAGAGGAGGAAGATTAAGGTTAACCTCCTAGGAAGAGAAAGATAAGTAATTTCTCCCCAAGACATTAAGAGAGCGAATGTAAAAACCAAAAGTAGTTCTCCCAAGTGTTACTACTTAGTCACAGACTAGATGATGTGCCACATGGTATTATAACCCTGTTGAAGGGATATGAGCTATTGGGATGGAAATTTTGACTGCATCTTGAATAGCTGCTTATTTGTCCTCCTTTTCAGTGTGTAGTACAGGAACTGGGAAACATGAAGCTACATTTTCCCAAAATCTCAAATAGTTTCCCTCTTGGGAAGAAAAACTTACAGAGAACAGCTATAGATCAGACTCATCCCTATTTTGAGCTGTACTAGTGAGCTTTTCCTAGGCCAGGCTAAACTTGCTGCCTGTCTGTGTGAAAGATTCCATGCTGCTAGCTGGCTCATGATAGTCTGGAGGTTTTGGCAGCAGAATTGACTGCTATCAAGAGATTTTTTTTCCAAGGGAAAGAAGTCTGAGGATTTAGTGGTCCACGTCTTAAAGACAAAGGCAGCAGTAAAAGGAGGCCTCAAAATTCTCAGCAGGGAGTCTGAGTTTATTTCTTGTTTGAAGACTAAAGTTCTGTCTAATACTGTCTTGATGAGGTAAATGACTGATTGAGCAAATTAGACTTGTGACAGATCAAAGTCTGTGGAGATCTGACCTAGGACACTTGAAATTCTAAGTGATTAGTTTTGGCTGATTCCACCCAAATTTTCTTTCATGAGCATGATTCTGTTCCGTGAGGTTTACAGCTGTCTTTTTCCAAGACTCTGAATGTTACAAGGCAACAGTGAAAGCTGATCATTGTTTAGCCTTTACCTGTCCATTTCCAGAATGCTAGATGTTGTCTGTTCCAGAACTTGAGTCCTGGTTTTGTTGCGATTGGTGAGAATATGAAATATGTGGCTCCCTTTGCTGCACTCTGCCAGCTAAACATACATTGGCTGAGTCATTGATTCTGACTAAAAACAGAAATGAAATACAGTGAAAATGAGGTACCTCCAGACAATGATCTGTGGAGCCTGATTTTGTCTTAACTATATGCTGTTGATTTAAAGCTTTGATAACTTTGATCTAATGCTCCTGAATTATGTCAGTGGAAACAAAACAAAATTAAAATGAGATTAATGCCCCATGTGTGCAGTATGATCATCATCTTGCATTATAGTAGTGATGCCTGCAGATATAGGATGCTTGATCTCTGAGAGAGACCAAAACTAGCCTGAAAATCAGTGTGTCGTGCTGTCTGGCCTGTCCTATTCCCCAGCATGTAGACTTCCTGAGTCTGCTAGAGCAGTGTGATCCAAAGGGGAAATTATTTGCCTACTAGGAAAGAGGTGTCCACTGGAGAAAGATGTCTCCTCTCCTTACCCACAGATCAATCTATCCTTTCTCTATCATCCTGCCCTCTCTTTGTCATTGTCAAGCAACACATAACTAGATCTGATGATGTCAGGAGTGCTGATGTGCTTGAGCTGAGATACCACTACAACAAATTTTAATTACACGTTAAATGGAAACGAGGGACACTAACATCTTTGTAGACTATATTAGAAGGTACAAACCCTGAACAACACACTGTTGTAGACAGTATGCTGCAAGATAGCTGTTTAGCTATATTAGAAAGGCATGGTTTTTTTGCTTAGAGCTCTTGATTGCCTGTCTGATTATCTTCTACAAACTGTGTGAAGACTGAACACGAATGAGTCCAGTTCAAAGCTGCTGCCCACTAGAAACAGTGACAATTACAAACCATCTAGCAACTTTCAATTTTTGTCTCCTCTTCCTATTGTTACTGCTCAGGCTAGATATCAGTTTGCCGATGGCTTTTGTAAAATGACACAATATTCAAGTAAATGTACTCTGTCATGACCTTCTCTGTCACTTTGCATACTCAAAATGAGAAATCTCTTCAAAAGGAGCACAAGACAGCTAAGAATTACTGAATACATTTTCTGCATCATTATATGATGTCCTACTTTGTTTTTTTTCTCCAAACCTACTAACTTAGAGATGATGAAAACATTAAGCAGCACCGTCCTCTACAGCCAGCCTACATTCAACATCAGTTAGACTCATTTCACTACACAGAGTTAGCTCTGTGCTATTAAAACTTCGCCAGGGCAGCAAAAGACATACACTGATCCTTTGGAGTAGAGTGGAGGCCATTGTCTCAGGACAATGAGCTGCTGGAGCACAGTGTGTTCGATCATGATGATGATTCCTTTGATCAGCTTGCCCAAGAAGTAACTTAATAGAGCTATACCTGCTCCGAGAAGAGAGGTTTGACTGGGCAATCCCTGGAAGTCCTTTCAAGCCAAGTTATTCTATCAGTCTATGAATCTATATAAATCAGATAATCTCTCATCTCAACTGCTACAGACATGTTTTCTTATTTATAACTCAAATATCTCTGTCTTGGCATGGCAAAGATCTAAGTAACCAGCGGTTCTCTTCCATATAGCCACTGCTGAGCTTCAGGTAACACAGAGTACAGTCTTGTCAGCCCAATCTGCAACTCGCTTTAGGCTGTTTGAGTCATTCATGCAAAATGAGATCTCCTCAAACCTACTCCTTCCCCTAGATCCTTTTTGTGTCCAGATCAATGGTGCATTAAGAACAGAAATGAGGACTGTGACTTTCTCTATTCTATTCTGTTCTGTAAGTAAATAAGGCAGTAAGTACTGAAGTAAGTACTGAAGGCATCAGTTTCTGGAAGGCCATAAGAATGGCAGACAACCATTACAGCACTCTGGTAACCACAGCTTCTCCAGCTGAGAAAAGCCAATTGACAGCAAGGCAGGCCATAGTCACCTGCACCTCTCTCTTGACATGCGTAAATACCCAGGTTAACCACTACTTCCCTTCCCATTGCAATTCACTGCCCCAGGTAAGCTTTCTGGAAACTTCTGTTTCCAAATACATCATCTAGCTTTGGTCTCAGCCTTGTCATCAGTTGCTTTGCTCAATGCAGAAAGTACTTAAAAAGCAAAACTCTTTCTTCAAGCTCAGGAGCATGTCCCAAATCAGCAATAAACCCCTGACTTTTTCACTCCCATGGATGCTACTGACTGAGAGTCCTAGCCCCACCTCTCTCAGGCAGATTTGCTTTCTTCCATAATAAATTCTGCAGGATCTCCAGGCTATAAATGTTCTTGAACAACCATGTCAGGAATGATGCAAAGGGGTTTGATCTACTTTAAGCACAACATAGAGCTGGAGAGACTTTATATCTCCCACCTCGCTTGTGACGTATAAATAAAATTCTGCACTAACCATTTGTTTAGGTTGCACAGTGAAATTGAATGCTATTTGGATATACATACCTTAATTTGAAAATCACAGCCACTGTGTTCAGATAGAAATATTTCCTGTTTTGNTCTCTTAGGACATGAATCCTGTGCCTAGAATGGGAACTTCTGTTCTGATACCACCAGAAGTCCCCCTGCACTCAAGCAAGGCTGAATGCTCCCAAGCCACCATCCAGCATCATCCCAAACACTAGATGGATGCTACTTTCTTGTGCACTGTATCTGCTTTGGATCCCTGCCTGCATGCAGAGTGCTATCCCAACAGGTGCATATAACAATAGGCGCTAGTGATATCAGGACCCAGGGGGTGTTTATGGACCTTCTCACTTTTTCTGGAGATACTTGTGGAGACTTAATACAGGGAAATTTAGCTGACAACACTATCAGCAAATGTGCATGGAAATACCTCCAGCTTTCCTGTAGTCTGGCATCTCACAAGTTTGGGACAGCTCCACAGTGGCAGCTGTGCCTACAACGCAGAACAGCCTTAGAGCTGTGCCAGTGAAAGAACATACAAGATTAGTGATGCACACGAAGTTCATTGAACTGAAAAGTCAGTCTCAAGGGGCAAGTATGTTCCTGTAGCACACAGTAACTCAGAGGAAATAATCCCAGAGATTTGCCTAGGACTCTGCCTGCCTTTCTTAAATGTGTTGACACAGGTTTCTGCACTAATGTTCTTGGTCACAGAGCGAAGTGACACATATAAACAGATATATGCTATGACAAGTACATTCAGTCCTGTCTGATTCCATGCATATGTGATGTCTTAGCATGCACTCAATATCTAGAATGATCAGACTCTGGTGTCCATGGTCCCTGATACTACAGTAATGGTAGGGATCTGGCAGCAATGTCTGAGCTCTGCAAGATGCATCCTTTTAGCCAATATGGAAGAAAATATTTAAAAGCAAAGGTTTTCCTTTTAAACTTGCATCAGCTGCATTGTTATCTTTGAAACTGTGTATCACTCAGTGAGGTGTTACAATACAGAACATCAACATAGAGAACATGGGGACCTGTGCTGAATATGTCTTTCAGGCCTCAAATTAGGAGAATGAAAGATTCTAAATTATCTGACTTCAATACCTGGTTCGAATCTAGTAACATTTATGAGATCTACTGGTGGAATTCCTTCATCAACTAACCTATCAGTTATATTACATAGTACCTTCTTAGGGCACAGGACTTCTCACACGTATTCAACAGTAAACACAGTTCACTGCAGTTCCACCAGTCCTACTTAACTGATGCCTGAAGTTTAGACTCCATATGTAGGTATTTAAGTACCAGTCTTGGTTCTTTCTATAGATCTCTAAACTCATGCCACCTCAGTTTAACTAGCTCACATTAGAGAAACTGTAGTTTGGCAGCAGAATCTGGGCTTTTGAGACTGTTTTGCTAATGCTACTGCAGCTGTAGAAACAGCACCTGCTTGCATGGAAGTGAATCAAGAACAGTATCTTTGCGAGGATAACCATTTGTGTTCTGATCACTATAGATTAGCTAAATCTGCAATGCTGTGAGAAAGCATGAAATGAGTGTAGTGTGGGAATTAAACTCTGTATAGTGTGCAAGACAAAGAAAACCTGCAAAGGCTGAGTTACAGCTTCATAATTTACACCTTTTAGATGGTTAGCTTGCTTGCAGTACCCCCTGCCATGGGATTTGTCCCATACTGCTGAGCACTAGCATTCTCACCAGACTGCAGAGGAGAGGATCTCTCCTCAGCTTGCTTTTGCCTTTGTGGGGGTTTTCAAAGCCACATGGGCCAGGTGTGACTGTGATGCCCGGCTGCACAGAGAAAAGAAACCATGAGGCCTGACTCTGCTCTGTGCAGCATATGTGGCAATTTAGTGACCTCACTTAAAAAAAAAAAAAAAAAATTACATATAACCACAGTAATTAGAACGCAAAGCAAAGTTTAGCTTTCCTGCATGTTCAAGAGAGAACCTGTGCACCGAGCTGAAGGTAACACTCCTCGAAGCTAGGTGCCTGTGTGCTTAATCAGGAAAAAACTCCCTTGCAGGGTCAGCTGCACCCTGGCTCTCAGACTCTGTCATGTTCAGAGAAAGGAGTAGCAGTGTGTCTGATCCCTCCCTTCTGACCCTGGAGCAGGGATTTCAAGTCCTGCCGTCTGGGGTTGTTATGTAGCTGCTGGAAGTCACAAGGTTCTTCCAGCCTCTGAGTGCTTTTTCAAGGATTGCACCTGGCCTGGAAGGGTCATCTGCCTCTGAGAGATTTCATCTGGGATCCAGGGAGGCTGAGAACCAGTTTCCTGATTCTCCCTAGGGCCCATGTCCCAAGAAAACATCACTAGCTCCAGGCTCTTAAGAAAGGAGGATGCAATAACCTCCTTGCCGTGACATCTGTCAGGGATCCTAGACGTAGTGTGAGTAGAGTCAAGCTGAGGCAAAAAGTTGTGGAAAGGAGTGGAAAAAATGACTGAATTCTTCAAGTTTTGTTTTGCTATGTTTTTACCTAGTCCTTGTCACAACTTTCCTGTCAAACAGCCCTGCAGGAGTTTTTCAGTATTTGAGAAATTGTTACGAATTCTGTTGAAATAACTCAGTACTACGTGAAAGTNAAAGCAGAGATGAAATACAGACCACCTTAATTAGAAGTTAATTTTATTCTGCTTTAGCAGTTGTCTGTAAAAGTGCATACTTGTAAACTGTTGGTAAATGCACCTAACAGAAAATCCTCCACATTATTTGTAAAAGCAGTTTGTGCCTTCCTGTGCTGCTCAGAAAAACTAAGCATGTCCCTTGACAAATCAGTGATTACTCAGTATTTAAAAGTATTTACATGACACACAACTGGTCAAAATGGGATGCACACAAAGTGATTTACATCATAACTAGCTAACATCACCCGCCTGTCAATTTAGCTCCTGAGGTAGCACAGAAATGTCTTAGAAACAAAGATCATAAAGTTCTTAATTACAAAGGTGGGGAAATCCAGTACTCAACTGCAATACCATTGCTACATTAAGCAGCTGAAATGTGGAGGTGTAGTAATGAAATGTGTGGATATTTTGCAGATTCTGACAAGCTAATGAAACATCATCTGTGTGTCATGAGTAGTCCAGTGCAACATTGTACATACGTAAGTTTCCCATGCCCCTGCATTTCTGAAATATGCTGAACACTTTCTCTGCTTTAAAAAGACAATATTCCTTTCTCTATGCATAAATCATGAGTAACGTGGCATGGTCCATCACACCTGGAATACTCAGTCTTAGATTTTATAGTGACAGGCATGTATGTTTCGGCTGTTCGGGAGCAATAAAAGTACGTTTTGTGTAGAATCCTGAACATCTTCCAGTACTGTGGGTATCTCAACCTCCCTTCTCATTTAGATAAGCTTTACTGTTAGCCTTGTGATCCTCCACGTTTTGGAAGAATCACTCAGTTTCTGCTTTTGTTTGTAACATGCTGACACTTCAAAAGATAGCTTGGTCACAGATGACACTCTAGATTACAGAAGTCCATTATTAGTTTTATTAATGTTTCCAACTTACACCCATCATGGCCTGGAAGGCTTCTTAATTAAACATACTAAAAGTTACAAGAGGAAAACAAATCAGATATAGGAAATTTATGCATTAAGCAGCTAGAAATATGCATAGAATGTAAACAGTTAAGAATTTGGTTCTTGTAATTTTTCTCTGTAGAACACCATTTCACCCTCACACTTACAGAGTTCTCAGAGCCATCCTCTCCAGCCTGGATTTATAACTTCCCATTCCCAGAAAAAACATGGGTAGGTTAAATTTTTAAAGGAGAGCAAGAACATATTTCTTTTTTAAACACAAACTTTTCAATTAATTTCTGAAAGTGAAAGTGACTCATTAAAAAAAAACCAAACCAGCCAACCAAACAACAACAAAAAAAAAAACAAACAAAAAAAAACCAAAACCAAACCAAAACCAAATCAAAACCAAAACAACAACAAAAAAAACCCACACCAAACCAAACCAACCAACCAACCAAAACAAACAGAAAATGCACACAGCTTTTCTTTTTCTAAAAGAAGGTGTCTAGCTCTGTAAAATCCATCAGCTTATTCAAACTGGTTACGAAACTCATTGGGACCAGCAGTGGACTCTAAGAAAGTTTAAAGTACAAGCAGATACAAGCCCTTCTGAAAATACAGTTGGGGCAGGAAAAAAATAAAAGAAAAACAAACAAACAAAAAGCTGGACAATGACAGATGAGCTTACCTTTAAAGAAAGACAGGAACAAGTATGCCCAGAAACACAGTCCAGAATAAACAAATCCCAAGTACTTTTCTGTGAGCATTGTCAAAATAAGGTGGCTATCTGGCTTCCTGAGGAGAGGGTGAAAGAGGATAAAGTCTTGGACACAGCCTGCAATGACTGATGGATTTGGCAATTACTGTAATAAGGCATCAAACCAGCTTCCCACCAGGAGAGAGAAGTTCATTTGCTCACGTGCTTCTCCAGTCCCCAGGAGCCAAATCAGCTCAGAGCTGGGTCAGTAAATCCAAACACAAAGAGGATGGTTATTTTGCTTGGGACCCAGATTACCAGGCACTGTGACTCTTATCTTGGTCAGAAGCAAATGCCAGCAATGCACGCACACAGCTATGTGAGTACAGCAAGGAGGGGGAGCATGCTGCCTGGGAGATGCTTTCCACATCCCCACAGACTGTACCTACCTCGAGACAGCACGTCTGCAGCTCTTCCAGTGCTTGCACTCGAGTGCCTCTAGAGCTGGTTCCCAGCAAAAGGAGTTTGTGTCCCTCTCTGCTCTCTCTCAGCACCTAGTGTAACTTGGAGCAAGCACCTGTGGCATGGTCTGTCTGCCATACACCTGCCCATTTCTCACAGCGAAGGTGACTGGGCAGATTCGATAGTGCAGAAGCTGGGGAAGGTGAAACTAGCTAGTCTCCTGTCCTTTTTAATGCACTTGTTCCTGTAATGACTTCCACCGGAGGCAGGGAATACCCTGAGTGCCCTCTTCCCCAGCTGCCCACTGCTGTTGCATCCCCAGTGTGGAATTTTACACAGACCCCGGCTCCCCCTAGGGCAGCTACTCTACCTCCCCTTTCCATACTATTCATTACCCATGCAAAGGCACAGTAAGGCAAAGGCTTGAATACTTTGGATTATGTTCATCACTTGGGTTTTTTTTTTACTCTTTCACCTGTTCTGCACACTCAGAACTTCTCTTTCATTTAAAACAGGTGCAGGACTTTGCACTTCACCTTGTGGAAAGTCTTGGAGCTCCTGCCTTGGCAAGAAACAACTCTGTGGTGACACAGAGAGCAGCACCAAGTCGTGACTGAGCAGGAGGGATTTGTGTGCTGTGGTAGTGAGGCTGCATCAAGCAGTGCAGGCTGGTAGGAGAGCAGAGTCCTGGGACATGGGGACAAAGGGTGTGAGGAGGAGGAGAGGCCCGCAGTGATGAGTGATGGAGCACAGGGTGGTCCTGGAGGGCTCACAGGTAGAAACATCTGCCTCAGGACCAGTTGCAGAGATGCAGACTTGGAGCTGGGCAGCACTTGACTGCAGGGGGAAAACTGAAATAGTACCTAGTAGATGTAAAAGAATGTGTTAACATCAAAATCCCATCCCTCCTTGGCAGGGGCTGCATTGCCACCTCTCTAGGGGGCTGGGAAGCTGCTGGCCCTCCTCTCTGGGGCTTGTTGGGGCCCTCCAGGTGAATGTTCACTGCCCCAGCTGCCCCTGGAGGGCCTTGGTACAGCATCCTCTGTGTCCTCCTGGGCCACTTCTAGCTCCTTATGAGAATGCTGGAAGAGGAGGGGCTGCCAGGACCCCCAGAAAGGGCTGGGTTGGGAGCAGGAGACCCCCTTTGGGAGGCAGCAGGGCTGGGGACAGTCACAGAGCTGTCCACCCACCCACCAGCAGCAGGGATGTCCCCCAGGCTCATCCAATGTCAGGCCTCTATTGTGCACTGATGCACAACAGTGCCAACCAGCTGGTGGACAAAGCTCCTCATGTGTCTGCCCAGGGGAGTCTGCAGCCACTGCATCAGAACCTCCTCATCCAGGTCAAAGTATCGCAGGCTGGATTTGATGAGGTTCTTCACTGCTGCTGCTTCCTGGGCATCCATGAAGAGCTGCCAGGGGCAGGAAGAAGGCAGGGTAGACGCAGAAGAAGGATGCCCAGACATAGGCATGGAAGCCCCCATGGGCTCCCCTCATCCCTTCTCATGGGAGATCAAAGGCAGCACTTGGCTTACTATCAGGGATTTTCTTCTACTTGTAGAGTCATCAAACCAATGCCTCCAACCCCAAGCTCTGGGTGTTTGTTTGCCACAGGTGACTGCACCCCTCACTTCCCCATGGAGACACCACAAGATGCAGTGACCTCCAGAAGGTCACTGTCTGCTGCTCCTGGGGCCAGGGTTAACATAGTGCCTGGGCCCCAGCTCAGATATAGGGCTGAATGGAGCCCAGTATCCTCCAGTAAGAGCCTGCAGAGTGGTGGGGTAAACACTGATAATAATAATAATACTGATAGACCTTGGGCTGCCCAGTTCTCTGAACAGGAGGACCATAACTGTGGGAACAGTGACTTTCAATTTGTGTGACGGAGACCAGCTCTTTGAGAAGACGATGAAAGACAAACGGACCACTGCTCTTCAGGCAAGTGGTAAATCTTTATTGTAAAAGAGCCTTTTTTATACTCTAAAGATTATACAAGTAATAGTAATGATTAACGANGAGGTGAGCACCATGACCTGGCCGAGGACATTCATGGCCTTTTGTCCCTGCTTCGAGTTCCTTGCCGAGTGCCTTGCCAAATCCCATGTAGGCAAAGAGGCCATTATGCTCATATCAGGGGGCCCAGGTCCTATGGTGCTCCAAGAGTGAGAGTGTTCTGTTCTATTCATTGCTATTGCTCCATGTGACACCCCAGGCCTCCAGCCCCTGGACACTCCAGTCATCTCCTCCTTCCACACAACCATACTGTGTAGCAAAACCTTTTTTGAGGTCTTCACTATATGCTGATGCTCAGAGCCAGGCCTGCACTGGTGTACTGGCAAATGTGCAGGTGCGGGTGCTGTCCCAAATCTTGGTTCTTGACCTGGTCTGCAAAGAGCTGATCCACACATGGAGTCGACATATTTGTTTATTTCATTTCTGCACAGAGATGGAGTGGTTCATTCACAAAGCTAGCATGATTTGGCTTACACATTATAAGCTTTTATATTTTACAAAAATTGGCTAATTATCATACTATCCTTATCATTGGAGGCTCATGATTTCTCAATAAGCTCCTATTGGCTACTTGCATTCTCACTTCAAATTAAAGGTATAGTATATTTCTAAAATACTGCACATACTCAATGAATAGGGGTCTCATNTCACATTGCAATGAGCTAAGTTCACCTAAAGGACATATGTTTATTATTTTCAACACTTTGTAACAACCAGCAACCTTGTAGTTTTAACAGAATGTCTCAGTTTTACCCAGTTACATTCCTTGTCTCTTTTTGCTGTCTACAGGCTGACACAACACACTTATTTTCTTTGATTGTCCAAGGTCTTTTCTTTCCATTCAGTGCGGGCAGGGTGTAGAGATAGTGATTTAGATCCAGTAAAGTGATTACAGAACAGGCATTTGGTACTGAAGAATTGTAGATACCAGTGTACTGTAAGTTATATTTGCTCTGGGAGCAGCTTTTGTACAGCAATAAACACTCAGTGTCACTGGTACCAGCATAGAAACTGACTGTGCGGAGACTCTCCACAGCTACATCTCACATCTCAGGAGCAGCTGTCAGTGCCAACCCTGTGCAGGGCCTTCCCAACTCTTGGTGAAGGAGTGATGTACTTCCAGGGAATCACATACTTTTTTACTATTAAACTTTCCTAGGAGAGGAAGATCTTGGCATAAATACATGGGTAATATGTATTTCTCAAAGTAAATGCAATGTATCCAGTTTGATCTAGTTTTACCCAGAAGGTCAAATATAATACAACCAGTTTGGTAAATCACACAGAAAGTTGCCATAAAAACACAAACAAAAAGTCAAAAGCAATACCCATTGACCTTAAGATCACTGTTGATTCTCTCAGCCTATACTGTAAATAAACCCCAAAAGACACATCACTAAAACTGGAAAGCATAAAAGTTGCCTTATCCCCAGGCTTTTTTACCTACTATAGGTTTGGGTTCTACTTCCTTTGCATATTTTTGATGTGAACACAGTGAGTACTGTTGTTGATTCTAAACCAACTTATGATCAGGAACTTGAGAAACTTGCTTCCTTTTCTTCACTGAGTCTTGTTCAGAGACATCCTGTTGCTTCGCTTCTTGGGCTTTTACTCTGCAAGACACTGTAAACAGGCTCACTCCTCAGTTCTATGCAGTTGTAACTGGATAATCTGTATCAAGGTGGAAGACAAATATATAGGCCAAATGAAGGGCTGATGGAGGAGCCTGTTGGTTCTCCATATGAACATTTCAAAAAATCATGAACAGGAAATTGTACCTTGACTGCTTTCTGAAGTTTAATTGCCTCCTTTGAAGCTGTCACTTGCTTTTAGAGCCCCTGTTTAGCTTTAGTCACTACTTCTATGTATATACAAGCAGCAGCCAAACTCGAAATGCTGATGAAGTCCAAGAGTCAAGACAGGGGAAGACATATGCTCTCCAGCTGATAGAATCACAGAATCATACATGGTTTGGGTTGGAAGGGACATTTAAAGAGATCCAGAGATATAAGGCATCCGCAAATTCTCTGGCGATATGTTCCGATGTCTCTCCACCCTCATCATAAACAAACTTTTCCCTATATCTAAACCTATCCTTTTATATCCTTTTATAGTTCAAAGCCATTGCCCCTTACATTTCAGGACTCAGTTCTCTGAAATGCTTTCTTCTTAGGTGGCATTGGCACTACCTCCTGAGCTATTACAGCCTGAACACTATAGAGTTTTATATGTTTTAACTCCTCATTCTTCTCCTTCCCTCATTCTTCTCCCTCCAACCTATGAACAGGCTGTGCAGAGCCCTGGAAGGAGGCATAGCCACACGCATGGACCACTGTGCGGGATAACTGAGTCATGGTGCAACATGACAGATATTGTTCTGCTGAAGAAGAAGAGTGGAGGTATAAGGTGCTGGAGGCCTCTGTGTGTGACATACCAATGTATTTGTCCTTGCAGCCAGCCAGCCTTGACTTACGCTAACACGACAGAACATGAAAAATGGTAGAAATGAGGAACACCAAAAGGGAGAATAGTAGTTTAGAGAAGCTGCTGAGAAGTGTTCAAGGCCAGGCTGGATGGGGCTTTGAGCTACTTGCTCTAGTGGGAGGTGTCCCTGCCCATGGCAGGGGGGTTGGAGCTTGATGATCTTTAAGGTCCCTTCCAACTCTAACCATTCTATGCTTCTACAATGATAACCACGTCACAAGTATCAGGTAAAGCTACAGCAAACCCAGGACCACTGAGGGATGAGTCAGCTTGACGGAGTGCTCATTTGGAAGAAGATGAAGATGCTCAAAAGAAGATAACGAGGAAAAGGGGGAGATGAAGAGAAACAAATCACACGGGTGAGGCTGATCACAGAAGCCGCTGAGCAGCCCTGAGCCAGTTTGGCATAGCAAAGCAGCACAGCGTATCTGTTCTGCTCTGATCGTATGTATGTCTGACTTGCTGCTGTGCTCAGAGGACACCCTGAGGTACTTTTCCAAAACTGGGGGCACAAAGCGGGCGACTTCCTAAACCTGCCAAACTCAGCTAATTAGTGGTAAACGCTGACAATTTTAAGCCCAAGCACATGCGCACTGCCCCCCCCGCCCGCGACGCCGCGGGAGTGCGCATGCGCGCGGCCCCCTTGTCTCCAGAGCTGCCGCAGCCATCTGGCG
>VXBW01001213.1:148894-177055 GCA_013400375.1 Thinocorus orbignyianus
CATGCGCACTGCCCGCCCACCCCCAGGGTGGCGGCGGCGCCGCCGCCGTGTGAGGGGGTGGTCTTGCGGCCCGTTCCCGGGCTGCCCGGCAGCGCAGCCTGGCGGCCCAGGCGGGTTCCCGCTCTCACCTGCTTCCCTCCGCCTCGGCTACGCAAAAAGTGACGGGCTGTTACCATGGCCGCACAGCGTTGCGGAGGACCGGTCACACCGGGGCGTGGGTGTAGGCCGCAGCTGCGCAGCCGCCCCGGGCATCCACAGCGCTGTCCTGCGTGCCCTCCAGGTCTCAGAGAAGCGCGGGGCTGTCGGGAGGTGTTTGCGCGGCCTCGGGAGCTGCGGCCTGCTGCAGGAGTGGGGCTGCGCTGGAGCAGGTCGAGGAGGAGGCATCTGGGTGCCAGTGAGGGGGGTGACGCCCTTCATGGAATCGTAGAAGGTTAGAGTTGGAAGGGACCTTAAAGATCATCGAGTTCCAACCCCTCTGCCATGGGCAGAGACACCTCCCACCAGACCAGGTTGCTCAAAGACCCAACCAGCCTGGCCGTAAACACTTCCAGGGATGGGACACCCACAACTTCTCTGGGCAACCTGTTCCAGTGTCTCACCACCCTCAGAGGAAAGAATTTTTTCCTAATATCTAATCTAAATCTCCCCTCTTCTAATTTAAAACCATTACCTCTTGTCCTATCACTACACTTCCTGACAAAGAGTCCCTCTCCAGCTCTCCTGTAGCTCCCTTCAGATACTGAAAGGTGGCTGATAGCTCGTCAGAGAAATGCAGGTGTCATGAATACTTGTAAACTGTACTTGTTTACTCCCCAAGATCCTCCAAACCTTCACAGCTCAAAAAATCCCGAACCCTGTTCCTGACCACCAGTAAGTCCTCCTCCAACAACCTCCAGTCTTTAATTTCCCATAAAGACCTCACAAACCTTTCTTCTAGATCATGAAACATCTGCAGGTCCTTCCCAGGAGCCACCAAACAGCCCCAAACTTGTGCTTGGGCCCCCAGACCCTGTCTCTGGGTCCCCAAAGACTTCCCCTAAAACACCCTTGTTCTTTGGGTAGCAAAACGTCTCCAATCAAGTCCAAGCTGAAATAGCACCAAAGACCCTAAACCCTGTCTCTGAGCTTCTCAGAACTCTCCAAGGCCATGCCAAAGGGTCTAAACACTGTACTGAAGTTCCCCCCAAGCCCCAAATATCCCCATATTATTGCTGACTCCAAGACACCCTGGACCCTACCCAATTTTCCTCCAATAATTCAAAATTTACTCTAGGCTCCCAAGCAAACTGCCCTGCTTTAAGACACTCAGAATATTCCCCAAAACCCTATCATGGAACTGCAAACACTGCAACAAAATCTCCTAGAAATGCTGAAAGGCCCACACCCTCGTCAGGGGCTCTAAAGACTCCAAACCTGCCTCATGCTCCAAAACCCCCAAAGTGTGTCCCAGGAACCCGAAAATACCTTCAGTTCCGAAAATACCTTCAGTTAACTCCCTCCTCACACCATCCGTCCCTACTGCAACCCCTGACCAGGGCTATTTGACGACCCTCAAACCCTGACCAGTAGGGCCCCCAAACACCCCAAAGCCTGCTTTAGCTCCTCAGGGATGCTTTCCATTCCCCAAATCCTGTGTCAGGTTCCCCCAATGCCTGCCAAAATGCCCCAAGGACTCTAAAATGTACCCAATGCCTTTAGCTGCCCTGGACCTCTTGCCTGTGCCTTCCCCTGAAGTGACCGCTGCCCCATCCTGCAGCATAATCCGATGTGATCCCTGGAATGAGGCAAACTGCTGTGGGTCCCGACCAGCATGAACACTCCAGACTCTCTTAGCTGTAATGCTGGCTATTTGGGCAGGACATGGCTTCACGAACCACCACAAGGGGGACATGCAGCATCCTTAGTCTTGCCATGCTTTGTAGCCTTGTTGGCCACCTTTCGTTGTGGATTAGCTGATTTTAAGTAATTGGAGGCCTCGGCTTTTGGAGATGGGATCTCAGTCTTCTCTTAGGAGTCTCCAATAAGTGGGAATTGCTGAGAGCAGCCTGGCAGAGCTCTTTGTGTACAAGGAGGCGGGTTGCAAGCAGGGATTAAGCTGCGGCTTCTTTCAGAGCATGGAAACTTTCCACTACAAAAGAGCTTGTTTCAGTGACCTGCAGTAGAGCAGTCAGTGCAGAGTTCCTGTGCAGGCCACAAAGGGGCACTCAAGTAGATGTTCAGTCCTTCATTTAAAGCACAGCAAAGAGCAACAGAGTCTGAAGGAGTGGATTTGTGCCACGCATGATTCCGCTTAAGCTTGAAGTCCCTAAATCTTATTGATGATTTCATCATCTTAATATGGTCTTTCTGCTAAAAGACCATGTGCAACAGCTGCCTTCCCTGGGCTTCCAGGGGGCTGGTCCAAGAAGACTCTTTTCAACACTAACGTGTTGCTTTTACACAAAACAGGATCACAATGGCCATAAAGTTTTAAAATTACATGGCAGGTTCTCTGGAATTTTTCCATAAGTTTGATACACGACCACACCACTCTGCAGGGGAGACCACTAGGGCGGAGTGCACTGGGCCATGGCAGGGATCCCTCTTTCTGCAGCCTGCTGTGCTGATTCGGGAGCAGCTGTACCAAAACTTCTTTTCCACTTTTCTGCCTTCTCTGCTCCCCTCAAGTCTCCACAGTACTGAAAAATGGATCGCGATTTTGGTCATGTTTTCTTATTTTAGGTTTGAACTTGTTAATAACTTCTTTAAAAATAAAGGCGTTCAGCAGTGGGCACGGCTTTACAGATAATGGAGTTCGAATAGCTGTACCCACCTCCGGCCACCGGAGGTAGCTCTCCTCCTGCTTTCTGGCTGGGAACTGAGATATACTTGACTGTAACAGCCTTTGGGTGGCTCTCTGTGGCTCTCTGAAGCTCTCTGGAAGTGCAAATACCACCAGGTCTTGAAATTACTGTGGAGTGATGGAGTGGTAGATTAGGCAAGGATGCTTGTGCTATAACTGTTTGACTTCTGGGTATGTAACTTCCTCAATTTTATTTAAGATTTCCTGCTCCAGGCAAGGTATAATGACACTCATTTTGGTGAGCTCCATCAGCTGCATAGCATCCCCCATACCTGCCACATCCAGAGGGTCAATGGGATTAAGCAGGGGTTGCATGGTCTGTGTTCTTGGTGCAAATGCAAGGCACCAGGTTAGAACAGGTCGGAAGTGCTGCCTGTCCTCACTGTGGGCAAGCAAGGGCCATGGGGGTGGAAAGTGCTGGGCAAGGCAGGGGGTGGGCAGAAAATCAGTGGGCACACAAGGGCTGCCCATCCAGAGGGACTGCTGCTTTGGCCATGGAAGCTGCCTGCACCCTGACAGCAACAGGGAGTCCAACAAAACCTGGGGAATGTCAGCAGATTGACAGCTTTGCCTCCCCAGATCCTTTGCAGGCTTGCTGGTGGGAAAGGCCAGGGAGCCAAAGCTGCTGAAGATCTTCCGGATACTGTCCTGTAAGCTCCTGTGAGGCCACCACCTCAGGGAGGGAGGTCTCTCTGGGGAGATGAGCCCCTTTGCCCCTTGCCCCAGCTGAAGACTCTGCTCTGCTGTGGTTGGACAGGCCACCCCTCTCTGGGTGACACTGGGAGGTCAATGCCTGCCTCACTCATGGGGTCCAGCTGACTTAAGCAGTCCCAGCCTGAGTGATTTTGGCTTGTTAGTGCTGACACCAAGCACTGCCTGTTGGCAGCCCTTCCTCTGCATGTGTCCTCTTTGCATACCACATGCTTCCAGAAACAACAATTCCCTAAGTAGGACCTCCACTTTTCCCCTCACAACTTAACTTGGCAAGGGGAAAGCAGGCTAAGGTGAAGCTGCGCAGTGGGCACAGCTGCATCTCTTGGGGCTTCTTTTCCTCTGTATTTCCTCAGTGCCAGAGGAAACGCAGTGAGGGCTGCCCAGTTTCCCAGACTTTTCTGAGACCATGTCCTGCAGTGACCTCCAAAGGGAAGAGGAGACCTTCAAAGGAAGGTTTGGACTCAACCAACCAACCCAACCCAGAACTGATGCCTGACTATGTGTGTGTTTATCTACCAGCTGGGGAACTGAAGATCTATTTGTTAACAATGCAGTTCTTGCTAATGATTCATTCTTACACAATATTCATCATTTTCTATTTCCTGCACTGTGGGTCTGTAGCTCTGTGCTCAATAAGTTGTGAATATCTTGAAGCCAGTGCCATCTCTTCAGGTATGGCTGGGTAAAGACCTGGGTGGCTTTTAGTCACTTTTTTTAGTCACAAAGGCAAGGTGATGAGGCTCTATAGCTCTTTGAGGAGTAAGGTCAGGACTTCAGTGAGCTTGTCTTACCATTTCTGATTTTCCTCCATCGTGCCTGATGTTTTTATGTCGTTGCCACTCTCCCAAAATGGGGTGGAGATCTCCTCTGTTGCTCACACTATTTATGTTAGTTTTGATTTTGCTACTGGGTATTCAGGATGTTTATTTGCAGCTCCTTGTGCCTCTCTTCTGGCAACATTTAGCTACTTGAAGACCTTTCTTCTGCACCTGCACCCATCTTTGCCCTTTCTCAGAACATGGTTCACCTCACCACAAAATCTGTCTAGCTATGCCATGACAGTGTTACAAAGTGTTTGATACTGTTTATGTTGCAGTAGTTGAATATGCTTGTACATGCACTTAAGAAAGGTAGTATTCATTATAGCCTGATTCACACACTTATCATTCATGGGTAACTCAAAGCTTTGTTTTACTTACAGTACTCCCTGACTGTGTCACAGAGCCCTGCACAGTGAGATGCCACGGGGGGTGTGAGACACAAGGACTCTGGCAGGATGCAAAGTGCCCAGAGCTTGACCCATCTAAAGATGCCCTAGAAAGTTCCGTACGTGATGGTGGGGCAGGTGCAACCGAGCACCCTCCATAGGACATGTCAACTGCTGGAACTTGCTTGGTGTCATTTGCAAGCTGCAAAGAGAGATGATAGTCTGGGGCCCATGGTGCTTGGGTTACAAGAGGGAACTAGTGGTATCGACTCACAGTGAGTTGGCCACACAATTCTTTCCTGCAACTGAGTCCCATGCGGGAAAATGGGATCATAGCTGCATTGCTCAAAGGGCATCTTCAGTCCTGGCCTCACTGTGAGCAGTGCCATAATATCTCTGTGGCATGCTGCCAGTGTATAACAAACCATTTGCTCCATTACACATTAGGAATTCAAAATTAGCCTCACACACCTTCATAGAGAGAAAAATCTCCCCTTTCAAATCTCTTTTATATACCAATAAGAGCTGAATTACCTGGTGCAAAGCAGACCCTCCAACCAGGGCAACAGCAGATTTTGGAGGTATTTCCAAGCAGTATTGCCTCACTCAACCTAAAGCTGTTTAACCTACAGCTAATTTCACACTCCCGTTTTAAGGATCTGAGATACCACTTCACATTATCTTTTTGAGCACAACTTAATGCACATCTGGCAAATATTGAGACCTTTTGTTTGTGCTACATCTGATCTGATGCATCCTTGCATCCATAAAAAAACTTTTAAAAATTTAATATAAGAAACAATCTTTTCTTAAGACACCCTTTATTAAAAAAACAAAACAAAACAAAACATGAGCATTTGTAAATATATAAAATTACACAGTACCAAGTGCTTCTTTCTTCCCAGTACAGTAGGACTCAGGAGCAGCAGGTAAATTTGGTGTTAATCTGTTCGGTGTATTAGGTCAAGAGCTGTAGAACTGACCAGGTGGTTTTGCAAAAGACAGCAAATCTTCCTCTGACAGGTCCGAATTGAGCTTGTTTCACCCCAGTTTCAGTTTTCTTTCCTGCTCCTTTTGACAAATATCAGTGCTTACTGGTGAGAGCAGGGCTGGAGCTATAGGAACAGGCTTCCTAGAAGGTTTCAGCGAGGTGTTTTACAAAGCGCAAGATTTCCAGTTGCTAATGGGGAAGAGAATTCAGGCACCAAGAGTGATCCTCTTCACACTGCTCCTCAGGAAAAGCGCATCCTTTGCTTTAGGATCATCCTCTAGCTGGACTGGACAAAGCCAGTCACTGGTTCGATTTGCATCAGGTTCCCTTGATCAGCAAGTACTCAGATACCCTTGCAAAATGCATAGCATGAAGCATCACCAGTTCCACTTATCTCATTCTTTTACCACTGAAATGTTATAGGGTAAAAGGTTCTCAGGTTGTACACCTAGTTCTGAAAACCAAAGCAAGACACTGGACTGGTGTGCAAGTACTGTAAAATGAAAAATCCAGCTGTACCCATTGTAATTGCTAAAGTAACTGAGCTCCAAATGCTGTATTCTAATGGGATCTTCTACCTATTTCTTCTAACATGAACAAATAGCTGTCAGTTGCACAGAGAACTGGAAGGTGCTTACTGATGTCATTTCTTACTTGGTCTTCCCAGAAATGCCCCTCTCATCTGCACAAACTTACAACAGCTGCATTCTCTAAGTGGTCACCTTTGCCAGTTCTCCTGCCAGCTTCCACCACACCAGGCACTGCTGGGATGTTCCCTAAGAAGTGAGCTACCCTGTCAATATTCCCCTAGAGCAGAGCATGACTTGGTGTGAGGGAACAGTACCTTAATCTTACACCAGCAGCTTCATCTTCTTGTGAAAAACTTAAATCACTGCAGTTGCAGGAGAGGTGGAGAAACAACAGAAGACCAAGTAAAACAAGCTTATCCTGAATGTCTCAACATCTGTCAGGGGACCAGAAGAGTGAGGAATCCTGCTGTATTCTGCTGCTCACAGGTATTTTCTTTTACTTGGCAGCACTGCAGGCAGGGCTCTTCCTATTTGAGGAGAGGACAAAGTGGCTCATTGTAACAGACTTGTGTTACAGATCACATACCTACACTTCCCTGCTGCAATGGAAGGTTGCTCTAGCTTTTACTGCCCTCTAGCTAAGAGGCACAATTAGCTCCAACCTTAAGAGTGGAATAGTTACACTCTAGAAGAACCGCAAGTTTTCCAGTTTGTGATAGGCGTGACTCCCGCACTTCCAAAAGCTTCACCCCTGATCCAAGTATGTAAGAATGAAAAAAATGGCTGAAATATGAGGCTCCTCTCTTCTGCAACATTACTTTAGCTTGAATCAAGTCAGCTAAAAATCCCCATTGTCCTGTTGTCCTCATAAATAAACACAAGATTGAGGGCAGCAGAGTAAAGGTGCTTCAACAGCTCTGCTCTAGCCCTTGCCAGTTGTGCAGCAGGACCTGGATATCACAGTGTGCCATCTAAGCATTTGCAGTCATGGTCCTTGACCACAGTCCTGAGTCCTTCTCTTACTGGCCCTTGGCATGCCCCAGAAGACGTGGTTATGCTTCAGGAACATGGGCTCTTCCTGTATCTTCTGCCTTGACCAAATCACCATTGTTTGTCTCAGCATGGAGCCGCTTGTAGTCAGTATGGAAGAAGATGACATAAAAACAAGACATAGCACTGCAGAGGCCAGCCATCACCAGTACCGGAGCTGCAAGGAAGATAGACTTTTAGATGGTGAATTCACAATTCCCCACTGGTACACAAGTCTAGAAGTCAGCTCCCAAGCAACTGTTTTATTTCCTCCCAAAGGCTACCCCTGAAGACAGTGTAGAGCTCATGGTGGGGCAATGCTAGTTTGGTAAAAGCCAAATATTGTCTCACAAAGCACTGGCATAAGAAGATGATTTGAGTGAAAAGTGGAAGGCTTCCAGGACTCTTGTTCTGCATGACCCCACAGCTTAGAGGTCTTACACCAGTGCACACAGCGTGTTTGTTGCTTTGTGTGTCTCTGTGTATGTGGACATGTTTGTGTGTTGTGGAGTGCTGAAGAAGTTGCAAGAAAGACTGAATCAAAACACTCAAGCTTCATAAGAGAACAGGTCCACACAGCTCGTGCTTCTTGTTACATCATCCAAGAGCAAAGTGCAGGAAAGTTCGTTAAGGATAAACTTTAATCAAAGAAAGAATTGTGTTGAAAGAACCTTTTCTGAAGGAAAAAAAGAAGAAAAAACACCACCAAAAAGTAAATCTAAAAGGCTACATGCAAAAAGGCACAGAAGTAGTTGCACTCTTAACCCAGCAGTGTCTCAAGTAAACACCTCCATGCCTTTCTCCACAGATGTCCCTGCATGTATCAGACCACAAAATGATTAGGAATCATTAGATCCAGGTCTGATCTTATAAGATGGAGATCTGCAGGCTTTAAGACATGAAGCACTCAAATGGCTTTTTGGGGACAGTTATTGTGAAAGATTCCCTGCCAGCCAGCAGAGCTTGTTCTGAGTAGTTTCTGCTCAGCCAAGCAGGATATATTTAAAAGGTGTCTACCAGCCTTTGTGTTAAGGCAACTCCAAAAGACTTGGCGCCTGTATGGCATTAATATGAACTAGCTGAGAAATCAAGACCAGGATCTGGCCTGCAATGAAAATACATTTATGCTCTTGTTCATCTCAGTTGCTGTCTCTTCTACTGACCAGCTAGGAGAGGAAAGGAAGTGTGGAAAAAGGCAAAACAAAGCTGTTTTGGCATGTTACAGACCCAGGCAGCTCTGTGTGCAGAAGCAAGAGAAGCAGCTTTCAGCCAATGCACTTGTAGTCTCGGCCTCCCACACTGCACAGCAGTGCAGGCTGTGCTATGTGGCCAGTGTCTTCCCCTCAGACCAGCTGCTTCCTTGCTTGGTGAAGCTCAGGTCTCTCCAGGGTGGCCATAAGAAAAATACCAACCTAGGGTCAGCAGCAGCATTCATGGCACTTTAGAGCTCTTCCTATTTCAGTCCTGATTTATCAGGAGCAGCATCAGGTTGGGAAAGATGTGACATGCAGCAACAGGAATCAGTCTTGCAGGCTACCTCACAGTGAGACCTGGAGGAGAGCAGGGAGTACATGGGGTGCAACCAAGTGCCCAGCATAATTTCCCAAGGATATACTTACTTGTCCAGTCGAGGGCTCCACCCTGATCAAGGGCGCAGGTGGAGTCTGGATCCTCAGAAACACGCACAGTGAGGGCTTGTAGCAGAATCATTAAAATCACACCTTCAATCTGGCTGTGGGGAGAAGCCAACATCCAGTCATGGCTCCTGCCTGATCCATCAGTGCTGCAGGCAAGCCCAGCTTCCCCAGTAGGAAGAAAGCGAGGACCCTTTCTGGAGAAGGGACATTCTAGCAGAGAAAGCTACTGCCAGCTTCCTCTGGACCAGGCGCTTGGTTAACTGGCACTGGCTGACAAGGCGTGCAGGTCAGCCTTTTTCAGCACATCACCAGATACGGGGCCAGCATGGCAGGTCTACTATATACTCCTTCTGGAGGCAGATATGTTTGAACTTCTGCTGTCAAGGCTTAAGTCATTGAGCAGAGACTTGGAAATGCCTTTTACTGCAGAGTTGAAGATGGAAAAGTCAAGCTATGACTTCAGCTTCCTTCTCATTCATATCTGGCTAACAGCAACAAAGTCCACAACCAGTGGGAGACGAACAGCCTTCAAAAGCGGTGTCTAATGCCTGTCTTTGTCTGATGTTTCTTACTGCTGCAGCTCCACCTGACACATACACATGGCACATGACCATGTATATCATTGCTTAGGGCTCCAACGTGTCATTCCTGCTGCAGTCCCATGCCAGCCCTTGGCATGTAAACTGATCACAGAAGGACTGTTACCGCCCCATCTGTTGTGATTAGCTGCTCAGTGAGTGGTGGGCCCCATCTCCCTCAGCAGAGCACTGAGACCTGACCCTGTACTGCTGTGGAAGTGGTGTCCCTCTCAGGTGTACAGCCCCCACTTGCATCGAAGGTGGGAGATGCTGATCATGGTTAAATACTGATTTCTGCCAAGCAAGGGAGACCTTCATCTTCCTTCTTTCTTTTCTTGCACCAATTCCACATACTCCTGCTTGCTTTAAAACCTTTAGCTCTGCAGCTCTATGGCTCAGCCATCCAGCACCTGCTTTGTCATGGTCATCTGCACAGACATCAGAAAGAAGTTCAGCAGGATGGCTAAGCACTGATGTCCAGGCTCTTCTCTGCACCTCTGTGTACGTGCATGTTTGAGACCAAGCTCAGCTGTGAATTTGATTTAACCTGCCTGCTTACCTTGCAACAAAAATCAGGCCTGTAGATGTGCCCTCTCCCACAGGGTAGGAGCACTCCACAGCCAGTTCCATGGCAATGGGGTAGATGGCAAAACCGAAGAAACCAAAGAGTGAGCTGGTGATGGCCAACATGACGGTCTGATGTCTGAACCGAGAAGCCTGAAAGCAGAAAAGCAACACCAAAGTCTCACTGTCAGCACTGCTGCACAGAGAATCTGTGCAAAGTCTGCTTTAGGCACCTTGTTTTTCACCTTTAGGCACCTTGCTTTAGGCATCGCATTTGTCTCTCACTTCAAAGTGGAGCTAACATCACTGGGATCTTGGCCTGGGGGTGTGTGCTCATGCTGCATTGAAAGTCTGGATTTTTCAACACACAGGAAAAATGCTCAACACAAGCCTGTTGGGAAAGCAGAGGCCTGCACCAGTTTAGGTCCTCTGCAGTGCTAGGAGTTCTGTGCCTCACACCTGGGGTCCTACTGTGTGGTGGCTCACATTGGCAATAGCTATGCCCAACTGCAATACTTGCATTCCTCATGGATGTAAAGTCTCCACTCTGCATTCTTCTCCTGGCTGAATTTAAGCATCCCTCTTTTCTACATCTCCCTTGTCTTACCCTCCTCGAGGAACTGCTGCAGAACTAGGCACATAACTAGGTCCTTTCCATTAATCTTACACTCCTGGCAGCCACAAGGAGGTGCTGGACAGGTGTCAGGAAAGCTATGCCATCCTTGTTGATTTTTGTAAACTGGATATTTAGCAACTCCATTTCTTTTTGGAGAGAATGGTCTCAGGGCTGGTAAATATGGTGATTTAATATAAGAAAGTAAAATTACACAAATTTATTTATATCCTGAATCCATCCGTCTCAAGCCCCACAGTGACTGTGAAACTCTCAGTAAAGGATTTCTGTTTAAAATATTCCTAAACCAGAGAGATAATCCCAAAGCATAACATGTGGTTCAAAAATATATATTATACTACTTAAAAATAAATACTATATTACTTAAAAATAAATACTATACTACTTAAAAATAAATGCTATGACATTAAATTACCTTGGTTTGAATTGATTTTATCAGATGGCAACAGAACAAAGCCCATAGGTATTGTGCAATGCAAAGGAGAACTCACCACTGCGAACACAATGCTGGCAAGGGCACTTAGACAGAAACAAATCTTGGTGGACTCTATGAACTTCCTTGTCCGGTCAACATACAGGCCTAGCAGAAAAGCACCCAACAAACCACACACAGTGAACAGTGCACCATTCAGGCCAGCGAATTCCTGGGGAGCAGAAGAAGAAGTAATTGAGCAACCAGAACAGTTAGAAAATAGGTTTTAATGTCACTGACCCATCTGCCTGCTGCTACAGGGTCACTTCCCTGCCCCTTGCAATAGCTGAGGTCTTCACAGGTCTGAGTAGCAAATAATGTGGCCCAGCTGCTGTTAGAATTGTGTGGAAACAGCAGAGCCACAGCACTCCCAAGGTCTCAATGGATGACAAGTGTCTGCACACCTGGCAAAGGAGGCTGGGAGCAGAGCAGCAGCAGTTCCCTGGCGTGAAATGCTCCAGCCTGGGCACAAGACCATTCTTGGCTCCTCCACAGGCAATCAGGTGCCTTGTCCACACTGGTGGTAACATGTCCAACTGCCTTGTGATCTCCTTCTGTTCATAATCATGGTCTTTTCTTACCAGGCACCAGGGACCTGCACTGGCAGAATGCCTTCAGCTAGGCTGGCAGCCCCAGAGCATGTTAGATGAGACACAGCATCACCTGGACAAGGACATCTAATTAGCCAGGAAGTGAGCAGCACTAAGGATAGGGTACATGTCTGCTGCCTGCACTGGCTCTCTTTGCTTGTCCCACTCCTTTAACTCCATAAGAATTCAAATGCAGACATTAATACTGAAATATGAAACACTGAATCAGGTACCAGTCACAGGAGCTGAGAGGGAGCGGACAGAGACCAGACACGTAGGCATGCATACATGACAGCTGGAGAGGTGCTTTAAGAAGACCTCCACTGGAATGCAAGTAGCAGGACTGAAAAGCTGCCTGCCTGAGGGTGAACAAAGGAACTGGTGCGGCCCCTTGCCATTGCAGCCAGAGATCAGGAGGAGACAGCTGTGCACGCACTGTGCTCAACTGTAAAAGCAGCACCTGGCCAGAATCATGGGAAGGACAGGGAAACAGCTGCCACGGTACCTGTGACCTCCTCTGCTGCCCTGGCTTCACGTAAGACTAGAAAGAGGAAACAGCGCTTCCATCAGCTGCCTTCAGCTTCACTCTATGGCCTGACTGGGCCCCATCTTACTCTGGGGAAGGTGTCAGAAGGCTGCATAGACATCAGTGCCCTGGAGTGGCTTAGAAAAAACTCTTTTTTCCTAAGAAGTGTTTGAGTAATAAAGATTTTTCATTTGGAAACGGGAGCCTGGCCATGGGCATTAATGAAAATGCAGATCATTCCTTATACTGAGAGATTGACTGTGCTCTGGATTAATGTACTACTTAATCTATATTAGATCATGTGAGCAAATAAGATGAGACAGTGCAGCATATTCAACTGTCTTCATTTAACTCTGAGTCCTTTAACAGGGAAAATAATTGTGATTGTATTAGAGATGATGTGGACAATGGGGAGGAAAGGAATAAGACTCACATTTGAATACCCCTTTTCACAAAGGATCTGTTCTAGCAGAGCTGAAAAGCAGGTGAACATCCCAATTCCTCCTCCAAAGCACACTGCCAGGATGATGTACGGCTTGTTTCTCAGGAGCTAGAGAAAGAAGTTAATTATCATTTAAAAAAATGGAGTTGGGGAAAAAGGCCTGGCTGTAACAGCAGATTTAAGGGTCAGTGGCTCTGACCCCTCAGTTAGAAATCCTGTCAGTGCAACCCCATGATCATTAGAGGAGTTTGGCTCTCTCCTGTCAGTTCATTCAGAGGACAAGTTAAAATAGGGACTGTGTAGGAAGGGACAATCTCTTCAGTACCCAAATTCATTCACTCTTTCTTGTGTTGTCCTACCAGTTACCACATCTGCTCAGAAGGCTCGGGTTATGTGGTCCTCTTGGATTAGCCCAGATGTGCCTGAGCCAGCTGAATGCAGCCAGCCCACAGCTGAATAGTCAGATATCATCTCTTGCAGCTTTGCTATAAGCAAATTCTAATTCCTGAGGAAGGAAGGGGTCCTGGTCTCCTTCAGGGGACTTTTGCTGTTGGGTTTGGTGGAGTCAAGTTCAGAGTCTGCATTGTCAGCAGATTCCCCAGCACATCCCCCTGTCTGGCAGGGCTGCATCCCTCACTCCAGCACTGGTCTCTCTGTGCTACAGCACTTACCATTTTGAGCCCTGTGAGGAATGGCTTGGAGGTGGAGTTAGTGGCACTGGCTGAAGGAGGTGTTGGAGGAACCTTCTCATGAATCCCCACAGTTGCCAGAGTACAGGCTGTTACAGCTGGGATGGCATAAACACCCAGCTACACAACACAAAGTAAAGACACGTTAGTCTTTTCAGATTCACCACCTTCAGATAAACTAGCTGGACCTCAGTCAGCCCAGCTTGCTGATTAAAGCAGTGTTCATTTACCATCAGTGGGATGTGCTTTCCTTCAGGAACTAGTGCAGGTGACAGCACGTTTGCTATAAGAATACCCAGGGGATTGGCTGGAAGGAAATAAAACAGAGAAACTTTATTCATGCAAGGAGTCAGAATCATTTGTCCACCCCTGCTGCCAGTCAGCATCAGAGCTGCAGTGTGCAGCCCATCAGTGAGTAAGGGCACAACAAGGCACATATAGGGAGAAACCAGGAGGAGAGTATTTGGAGAAGCTGACTGTGTGTTCTGACTCTTGCCACATCTGTCTTTTCACTCCCACGAAGTCTATTCTATAAACCTGTTACCCTGCTACTCTTAACTCCTATAAACTAGTTTTCATCTAATCAACCACAGAGTCCTCACCCTCACAAAGCTGCCTCAGTAAATGCTAAGCTGAAAGGACAATACGAATCCATGTCATCTGTCTTGATGCTATATAGCAGCAGTAACAAATAGAGGTGCTTTACCTTCTTTACACCCCCTGTGCCATTAGGCATGTATACACATGAATAAAATTGTCCTGAGCCTTCTTGAGGATCCCAGCTCTCTCAGCATCAGCTGGCATGACAGGTGCTCCATTCCTTTAATTGTCTTAGTGTCTCTTCACTGTACTTACAGTAATATGTCCACGTCCTTTTTGTACTGAGGAGCCTAGAATGGGAAATAGCTCTTTCAGATGTGGACAGAGGACTTCCTTCAAGCTGCTAGCAGTACTCTTCCCAGTCGTCACCAGGGTGCCATTGGACTTCTTTGCCAAAAGGGCATGAAAAGCAGGAAAGCTCTATGACACTAAAGGGACACTAGGTCTTTCCTGACACCTTTCAAGCCAATACATTTCCTCAGTAAAGCCCAGGCTGCTATACAAGTTGATCTCTGCTACCATCACACAGCAGAAATGAATCTTGGACACTTGTCTGTACTTGAGTAAGGAGTTGCATTGTATTGCTCTCAAGCTGAGCAGCATGTGAAGCATCCCCCCTGGGACCTAGGCTGCGAACATCCAAAATTGCAGGAGACAATTTTTTAACTTTAAGGCAATGTTCTGAAAGCAGTCAAACAAGTGAAGTTGATTTTCTACTAGTGTGTGGGGTTAGGAAAACCAAAGCCAACCTGGAACTGAGTCTGGTAACAGATGTGAAGGGCAAAAGGAATGGCTTCTACAACTACATAAGCAGCAAAAGGAAGGTTAGGGAAAATCTGGGCCTGCTGCCAGATAGGCAAGAGACTTGATAACAAAGGATATGGAAAAGACCAAGGTCTCCAATGCCTTTTTCACCTCACTCTACTGGTAAGACCAGCCTTCAGCCCTGAGACCAGAGGTAAGGTCTAAAGCAAAGAATATTTCCCTTCAGAGGAGGAGGATTAGGTTAGGGAACATTAATAGGTCTAAAATACACCAGTCCATGGGACTGATGGGACGCACTGATGAGTGTGCTGAGGGAACAGGCTGTTTTCATTGTAGGGCCATTCTTGGCTATCTTTAAAAAACACAGCAATTCCAAGAGGCTCCTGAGGACTGAAGGACAGGGAATGTCACTCATCTTCAAGAACAGCAGGAGAATTCAGGAAACTCCAGGCCCTTCAGTCTCACTTTGATCCTTGGGAAGGTCATGGAACAACTAATCCTGGACTCCATTTCCAGGCACATGATGGTGAGTAGAAGCGGTCAAAAAAGGAGACATGGTTAACCAACCTAATGGCTTTGTACAGTGAGATGACCGACTGGGTAGATGAGGGGAAAGCAGTGGGTGTTTTTTATTTCAGCTTTACTAAGGCTATTGACACTGTCCCCCATAACATCCTCACAGACAAGCTGACAAAGTACTGGCTAGAAAAGTCAACTGAATAGCTGGGCACAGAGGATTATCATCACAGTCATAAAGTCCAGCTAGAGATCAGTCACTAGAGGTGCACCTCAGGGGCTGATACTGGGGCCAATACAGTTTAACCTTAACAAAAAACCTGGTAGATAGAGCAGGGTGCAGCCACAGCCCGTTTGCAGAGAACGCAACACAGGAAGGAGTGATTGATAGAAAAGATAGCTATTCAGAGAAACCTGAACTTGGAAAAGTACTAGTTTATGATCCTGGTGAAATGTTATCCATCCCTGGGCACAATTAAACAACAGTTTCCAAAAACGTGGATTAACATTTCTCCTTGGGGGTATATAATTCATCTGGGCATTGTAGGGGACTGCCTGAAAACTACAGCCAAGTGTTTCCATGAACTATTGGCATGCTAAAGCAGTTTCAGAAAGCATGGGTGAGGTGTGGAAAAGAGAGTATTGGGCTAAATGAGAAAGGACTAAGTGAGACTATCTGAGTAATTACAGGGTTTCAGCTGCCTTCTCTTCCTGGGAAGAGAAACCATATATAAGCCTAGACTAAGAATGGATGGGAGATCACTGGAGTTAATCAGCTGTACATTATGGTACAGGGGTCTTGATGGATTAGCTTGCAGTACTCTGCAATGTGTGGTATGTTTTCTGGACGGGAATGCTGATGCACTAAACCTCTGCAGACTGACAGACTACGGTAAATGAAGAATCCCATGGATGAAGTAGAGGACACTTTAGTGGACTAAGCCACATCTTTCCTCTCCTGATACAGGAGAATTTCTCATAGTCTTCATCGGGGATCAGTTCTTGGCCCTACACTGCTTCTCTGCGAGAAAGTCTCTAAAAGTGATGGAGAGGACCAAGATATGACAAAGACTCAAGAGCACAGCTGAATCATAGTGATTTCAGCTGGTCAGCAGGATCCTGGGTGCAGGGTCTGTTTCTTGTCTGCACACAAGCAGAGGGAAGCCTAACCAGAGGCAGTAACAGGAGCTGTGGGGTTACTGATCAGAGGCTGTAGCACTAGATTGTGTGTGCAGTCCTGATGGTATCAGTACTGCAAAGCTGAGCGCTGCTTTGGCAATAACACAAGAAATGGCTACCGACAAATTGGAGCAAGCTGAGAGAAACATGCAGACATGGGAAGAAGCAAAGGGATCTGTCCATGTAAAGTGCCTGGGTTGGAGCCACTCAGTCTTTCTAGACAAAGAGGAGGGGAGGTAACTTTGTCCATAGCTCCCTGACAAACAAGTGCAACAAGACTGAATAGCTGGGGCATAAGGAGCATTGAGACAAGAAGTAACATGCAGACATTTGCTAGTGTAGTAATTAACCACTCAAGTAAATGACTGGGGCTGTGGCTCCTTCTAGGCAACATTTAAACTTTCTTCAAATGAAAACCTGATTTTGCACAGCAGACAGTAATGAGTATAACCAGACAATATTAATGAAAGCCCTCTACACAGCAGGATGCAGGTGCTGCAGGCAGGTAATCACAGCCCATTTAGTCCTCATGCTGATATCTCAGTGTGCCACAGATTGACCAGCTTCAGGTCTTGGGTTTCCACTGTTCCTTGCTCTTCTGTTTTATTCTTTTCCATAGTTAGATCCATTTGGTCCTGTAAGGACTGAGGACGTTATGTGAAAGAAATACTTTTTGGCAGATCTGGCTGCTCCACTTAAAAAGAGAAATTGTCTGTAAGCTGGGGTCCTTCAGGGCAGTGAAGGACTGAGTACCCAGTTGTCCCTGGTAGTAATTGTATTGCACCACACTGACAACAGAGCTTCTTCTCCATCAGGGACAGTAAAGGTCTATCTCAGCTCTGGGAAACAAGGTGAGCCATCAGGTCCACCCTGTTCTAGGGAAGGCACTGCAAAAGGCATGTATTTGTTCTGACACCATAAATCCACTCTTGCTAAGCAATAGTGCCTGTGCTCTGAGTTTGCACTAGCACTGGGAAAGCTGATGGGGAAAAGTTACGTGGAGGGAGGGAACAGGTACAGTGTCCTGTCTCTGGCAGGGCCCAAAGGAGCCAAGAGAGGAATGAAGTTAGAGCAAATTTATATGGTGCCTCCTCTTCAGTTTCCCAGCTTCCAGGCACTTTGCAAGGCAGATCTGGTTTCTGTGTGGGTAGTCCTGCTGGATTTAGCATCCCAACATGTTTGTGGCCAGCTGAGTAGATTATATCTGTGTGTGCGTACATACTGAATGTGAACACATACTCAGCCTTTGCTGCTGCAGCCTCACCTCCATCTCGTTACAGAATTTGGCAGCTGTGACCACTGGCATCACATGCAATTTGGACACTTTTCTGACCAGCTGCAGAATAAAGGCCACTACAGACTTTAGATTTAGTAACATTGAGGGCTATCCCCAACCTTTATGATATTTAGATAAAGATGATAACCTTGTTCCAGCAGTGGGGGAAGGCTGGCAGCCTGTGTGGCTTACTTTGAACTTGCATGTGAGTACGGCTAAGGCCCACTTCTTGCTCCCCTGCATGGAAAAGCCTGCCTGTCTTGCAGGGCCTTGAAGTCGTTGGTTTATTGCACACGGTTATGAGACTCTTGAGCAGAGGTATATTTGCAGAGCCAAACAGAGGGTTTTCTCTGCTGCCTCTGAAAGGCAAACAACTGCTAGCAAGTTCTGGGAGCCAGCAATATTACTTTGTAGCTATGACTTACACATTGATGCAATCATATTTGCTGTTGCTCTCTGGTGGTCTGGGAACCATAGTGCTGCTAGTTTTGTGGGTGAAAAGATGATAAGGGGTTGGGCCAGCGCACAGAGACATTGCCCAATAAACAGGTACCAGTAGCTCTGGGAACCCAGGCTCAGGAACTTCAGGACGCTGAACATCCGGATGATGCTACCCACCATGTTCAGCCATGCACTCAGGATCACCTGCAGCAAGCAGAAACAGCCAGGGGTTGTGTGATGAGGCCTGAAAGGCAGAACTTAATGCAACAGAGTAGCATAAGCAGCGTCTCAAATACACTACAGCACACACTGTGTTAGTAATTACTGCATGGAAAACCGCCTGCAGAACACCCCCACCCCTTCGGGCAACTGCAAGATGCTGCTGATTCAACATTGCTTCTTTGGGAGCACGGTGGCTGTCCTAGCCCTACGTGAGAACACAATATAACTTATGCAGGACAGCAGATACTGTCATGGAATTTATTAGAAATCCAAAGTTCATTAATTGCACTCTGCAAGTTTGACCTGTCACCCATATTCTGTTGTAACAAATCCAAAGATGATGGGAATAGTCATCCAGCATATGGATCCTGCAAATTCTCTACTATACCACTAGTTTGTTAGAGTTTCAGTGCCACATTCCACAGCTCCTGCTTTGGGGAAGCCTGTGTAGTGATACCAAGCTTGGCTTAGCATAGACCAGGCTCTGAGCTCACAGGGGTCCCTTGCTTTCACCCTGCCCTGCTACTCCTTAAACTGGTCCAGCAAATAAAATAGCTGTGCTGACACTTTTCCTTAGCTGGCCTGCCCAGCTTACAGAAAGCTCATCACAGTCAGTGCACAGCATCTGTCCCTGTCAGTTGGCTAAGACAACAAAAACTGAAGCAAGAAAAGGCAAGTAGGGATGCAACATTATTCTGACTGCTCCCACTGGTGCCCACCTCAGAAATGATGTGACTGTGACTACTGAACTAGGACAGAGCTTTCACAGTATGCATGTTAGCGATTTGTGCAGCTACTGTTATCTCTACGTGAAATGCCCTCAGGGGAACAGAGCAGTTAAACTCACAGAACATCTGAGTCCCACGATGTCGAGAACCCATGTTGCCACCAGACCAAATGGGATCGAGATGAGGAGGTACACTATTGAGAGCCAGTTGACCATCCCCAGAGAAATGTGGAAGTATGCAGCTGTCTTATCAGCCACAGGAGCAAACGTCAACCACAGCTGCAAGGAAAAGAGTAAAGATGAGTAAACATGAATACCAGAACAAAAATTCAGCATCCCCTCAAATTGTCTAACTGAGCTGCGAAGGGGTTACCTATCTTAGGCTCTCCTTGAAATTAGGATGTTAAGCTTGATAATAAAAATTCAAACTCCCAATGTCTGCAGTGGCTCATGCTAGGACCACCGATTTCATCATTATCTTGTCCCCGAGCACACTGTCCACTTCACTACCTTGTCACCAATCCCACAGTCCTGCTGCTGCGAGATGGCAGAAACAGAGGTCAGTACCTTTTTCTGTCCCCAGGTTGAATGTGTTGGCCCCTGATGCACTTGCTTACCTGATGTAAAACAAAAGCAATGCTTCTAAACAAAACAGAGACTGCCACCGCCTCTCTGCAAATAAGACCCCCTTAAACCCAGCCTGGTGTTTAGGGTTGCATTAGCAACTCCTGGGTGCAGACTTGTAAGAACAACTTTGTTATGTCTCAGCCAAGAGAGACATTATTCCATTCACAAACACCCAACAGTTAGGAAAGGGTCTATAAATTTGCATTATTCAACATATCAGAATACATAACAGGGAAAAATAAGAGGTACTTTAGTAGCTATCTGTCTTTTCCTTCTACTGCCACATCTGAAAATATTTTGCTAAACCCTGTTGTAGGCACTGTTTTCATAAGGTTGCTGTTTACTTTTGGTTTCTTCTGGGAAGCAGAAGACCTGCTTTGATCCTCAGACTAGGTCCTGAGATCATGACCACAAGAAAGAAATGAGGGTGCTGTCCCAAATTTATGTATGTTTCTGTGGCTTCTTTGTGAAGATGCCCTCCCTAATGCCTTTCTAAAAGACTGACCTAACCTGAAAACAGATTTCAATAATGTGGATGTAAGGTACCATGCTGTTAGAAGATGATCTTGCAGCTGTTGAATAGTCAAGATGCTAAAGTTTGCAGAAACATGAACAAAAATTTCTGCTATAGCTTCAGCTATAGGTTCCTACAAAAGAACTCCAGCCACTGTCTCTTTCCAGGTACCCTCTTCTGTCTGTATCCTGCAGAGAGCATTCAGCTGTCATGATAATGTGTAACTGAAAAAGGGCTTAGATAACTTCAGAGGAAGGTGTATCCCTACACTCTGCTACTTGTTATTTCCAGTGTTCCCATTTCCTTCTTGCATGCTAGGGACCATAAAAATTAACACATTGAATGGAAGCAGAAGGGGAGATGGGCTTTTCTTCTTTCTAAATGTCACTATGTCAGTACAGCCACAAGCAAATCATTGTTTCACTAAGCCCTTCTGCTAGCACAGGTGCAATGTGTAAATGGCAATAATGTTTTGAATGTATTATCATTTCTAGCATCAGCCCTTTCCTCTTCTGTGAAAGGGCTGACATACCAAATCTCATGCGTTCGACACAAAGCTCATATGGGCCATCGTCAGACACACTCATGTGGGATCACCCAAAGATTTGGCAGGTGGTGGGTTTGGTGTTTACCCAGCTAATACAGTTAGGCACATGGAGGTGCTGGGTGCCAAGGGAAACTGTACTTTTGTTAGACAACAAGAAGACTGTTCCAGGTCACTGGAAGACTAGCAGTAGACTTTTAATAAAATTAGCTTTCAAAAAAAATTCCTTGAATATATGTGGAATGATTTTACTGTCTTGTCTCAGGAAGAAATTTCATCCTCCTTTGTTTTTCCAAAACTGATCATTTTGGGATGGGAATTCAAAAGCTTAATGCTAATGTAGTGCTTAAATGATACAAGAATTACTAAGACCTGAGTTTTTGTTTGATTATGGGATGCTAAACCAAATCTAGCTGTGTATTTCCAGCAACAGCAATTCTCAGCAACTCACTGCCTTTTAGAGAGCAGTGCTGGTGATGAAACACTGTACCAGGAAACCATGTAATTAAAGAGCTGGTTTACAAGTGTATCAGCTTCAGGTACATTTTTGCCACTCCTGTTCCTCTACACAAGACGCTCACCTATGCATAACATCCTTAGCAGAGTGATGCCACAAGCTAGAGAATACATTTTGTGTTCAGTGGCAGTATACACCTATGCAAGCTAGGATCAAACACCCTGGTATCTTTCCATTAGACCTAGTAAAATCATTCCTTGTTGAAAACCAAGCATTTTGGCTGCTGTACTTCTTTGTATTTCTGTCCTGAGCAAAAGCTCCAGTTGCAGCATATGTGCATGAGAGCACAGAAGGTGGGAAGTTGCAGCCTGTCCAAGCCTGAGTTTGTTCTTAAAAATAGGAAGTGGGTTTCTTCATGGGTTTCTTTTTATCTTTCTGCCTCCATTCAGGCAGGATTTGTTTCTTCGCTCTAACAGAGAAGTTAAGAGTTGAGCAATGGAGCTTGAGCTATAACTGTGGTCAAAGTGGCTGCCAAATCTCCCTGCAACAAAGAGATGGCACTGTGGGGTTTTGCTAACACAGGAAAATTGCCATGCTAAGAAAGTGAGTAGCCACCTTCTGCTTTTGGTTTTCCCAGCTATGATGACTTCATCCACAGTAGTTAGCAAACTCTTCTCCTTGGAGCTAAAGCCCTTATCCTACAGAGTTTCTGAAACTCTGCATTGTCAAGGCTGGTACTTAAGAAGTGACTGCCCTGATACACACCCCTTCAGGCAGAAGAGGGTGAGCATGATGTAGTTCTTTCATGGTGAGGTCTAAGCCCTGTAACCTCTAAAGGCATATAATAAGACTGAGAGATGTTCCTCTTGCCTTCACCCCCCACTGGCCGTTCTCTTAACTCAGCTTTGGCGCACCAAGAACAGTACCAAAGCTGCCTACTGTAAATCATGGTGACAGATGCAGGAGGAAAGAACACACAGCCTTATAGGCTGCCAACCCCTAAAAGCTGGTTGTTCCTGAGACAGGTAAAGGAAAGAAAACAGATAGACACCAATGTCCTTCCAGGGTTGCCTAAACATTTGTTCAGTCCCTGCATAAATCTCACTTTGTGGAAATATGCCATTGTGGTCTCGTCAAACTGCACTCAGATCCATTGCTTGTATAACCACACAGACCGAGAGCCTCAGTGTGAGGCGCAGAAGGCATCAAAGGGGAGTTTGTGTTATGCACTGCACTGCTACACCCATGTTCACACGTGCTTCTCTGAAGGCAGCTCAATGGATGTCACAACAGCATAACCAAGAGAGTCTAGCACCTTGTCAAGGTCTCTTCCTGAAGTGCAATGGTGACAAGTGATTTCCATTTACCCACCATGGATTATGGCCATTCTGAGCCCTGTCAAGGCTACAATTAACCACAATAGTTTAGCAAACTTTGAGAGAACATCCAGTTTGCCACCCCACAGATCAGGAATGCCTTGTCTCTGAGGCTTCAAACACACTCAGCCCAGACTCCCACACCCTAGCTGCTCAACAACTACCTTGTGCAGTCCCCACAGCAGAACACAGCTGGGCTGTTTAACAACTTGGAATGGATGATGTTGGAGGTAAGGAGTCCACTCTTTGGGCAATGGCATAGGTCAAGCCATTTACACATAAGCCCTCGGAGAACCATTCAAGCATAGGAACTCTTGCCCCTGAACACAAAACACCCACAATGGGTTTGAGCCCAACCTCCTAACACTTGGTAAAACTCACTTCCCAGCATTTCCTCACAAATTTTGCATTATTTTTTCTCAAATGACAGCTCCTGCTGTAGTATAATCCAGTATCATTGGCCATGATCACTCATGTTGTATACCATGATATTTGATCCTTCAGCATTTGGAAAGGACTTTTGCCCCCCTTCAGATATAGAGGATGTTGGAATAGACACTGTAATAACATACACCATTTCTCCTCCAGAACTGTAGTTCCTACACTCTTCTCTCCTAAGCTCAAGCCTCAGAAGCGTGTTCACTGCACAAGCTCCCGTGAATGCTGATCTGGGCAGGAAGCTGTATCTCAGCATACACTCTTGACTATAAACTTGTGCTTTACACAGTGGGCACAGCAACTGATGAAGAGGACTTCTGGTCCCCTGAAGATCCACAAGCCTGTTGTGGCTTGCACTGGAGTACAGTGCTTTCAGAACACAGCTGGCTGACTTTGTAACAAAAAGAAAAGGGACAAAAATATTTTCCACCCAGATCCTATTTATATCCTCAATTACAGGAAAGCACCCCCCCCACCTCCTTTAACAATGGAGCATGTGAGTCCACCAGGGAAAGCAAATCCACTCAAATCATCTGACTGGTACTGATGTTGGAGGGGTACCAGCTCCACTTTCAGTTCTCCCTCCCTTTGCTTTAACTTCACTCTCACTGATACTTGTTTTCTCTTCCCCTGCACCTCCCAGGTACTGCCTGCACACTTCACCATTAATTGCAGGCCTGCTCAGGCACTCCTGTAAGCAAGAGCAGTTTACAGATGTTCTCATTCTGCCCCCATTTCTAAGCTTCTTTGTTGCTCTTTCTGATACCCCTGTAAACCATTAATTGGTTCTCAGATGTGGATCCACCTTTCTTCCTCACAGACTCAGCCTCAACCATACAGTTTTTCTTCTGGTCTCGTTCCCCTTCTACCTCCACCTTCTCGAAGTTCAGTTCTTCTCCCTATTGCCTTTACTGGTTTCACTCCCACACAGACTCTTCAGGACCGACTTCACCCGCAGAACCCAGTTTACCCTAACTTATTCCAAGGGACCATAACGTTCTCTCTCCCTCCCTTTCTCCCTCCCATTTCTGGCAAGAGGTTACTGATGGGGCTGTGAGCCACCAATTCTTTGTCTGAAATGGTAGCAAGGTTATGACTCAAGGTAGGACTCCATATGGACTCCACACTTTGATAAGCAATAGGTGTGAGCTGCAGAAGGCAGCATAAATTAACACAGCTCCAGGATTTTCAGAGCTTAAAGACTAGCAGTGATATATTTATGCATCACATGTATAACCAGCCACAGCCCTGCCAGAAGCAGTACCAAAAATGCCGATTTTCATGAAAGGCAAGATGTTAACCAATGTGTAGCCTCCTCACCAATGAATCAAGATTTGAAAAGTGAAAAGCAAAATCACTTCCAGAATGGCAAGCGCATGCAATCAGGCAGGGTGGAAATTAAGCCATTTTGTGGTATAAACTAGCAAACGCTTCCATATGGAGCTTTCTTCACTGTCTGGCATGCCATATAGCTGTGTGCAGTGTAGCAATGACCCTTGTAATACCTTTTTATGTGCAGCTTAAAAGGGAGGAGCTGAGGGGGATGACTTACATGAAATGGGACCTTCTGCTTTGTAACAGGCACAGGCACAACTCACTAATCTCTAGGCACCGCCTGCAGCAGCTCTCCCGTTTCCAGCATGCTCTCTCCCATGCACCCAGACACTGCTTTGAAGGTGATGCAGGATGTCTTTCTGAGACATGCAGACTGCCTCCTGCTCCCCTGGACTGGGCTATGAAGACCTTACACCAGACTTCTCATCTTCAAGATTGAAAGGGCCACCCAGTCTGGAAGCAAACACCCTCTGGTCTCAACTGACAGCATCTTTGCTGCCACAGCAGCCTAGAAAAAAAGGTCAGGGGTGCGATCTTCAGAAAGGTCAGCTCCCTGCATGGGCATCACTTTTAGCCTCTATAGCTCTCAGGAGGACTAGCAGGACACAACAGCCAGGCAGCAGCAGCTGTGTGTGCATGCGTATCTACAAGGGCACTGCTGGAGCAGACAGGCGTGGGCGAGGAGCGTGCGCGCCCTGCCCCGGAGCACGCCAGTCTCCACTTGTGCAGCTCTCCTTTCCCTCCCACGTACAATAAGTGTGGTGGAAGTCCTCCAGGCTGGTGAGTCAGGAACCACCCAACCAAGTGTTAGCCAGCTCCAACCCTCTGATCCCCTCCTCCTCCCCAGCTTGCTCACGAGGACAAGCAGGGACAGGGCAGGAAACACTCTGAGTTTCATTCCTCTGTGCATTTCTCTGTCCTAGAGCATTAAGGCAAGAAAAAGTTCCTCCAGTGAAAAAGCAAAGTTCCCACCTGCCCAGCTTCACAGGAAGGAGGCAATGAGCAAGGATGTGTTTTCCTCAGCAGTTTACTGCTGTTACAGCTTTCAGCACACCATGAATAAACGTTAAGTCTTAAGTCTTAGACATTAAGTCTTCAGAATAAAAAGCCCACACACTCAAAAACACAGCATCAGTTTGACGTAACAAACCTGGGGAGCAACCGCAGGCATAGTTGTGTCACCCTTCACCAGGAGTGTTGCAAGAAGCAGCTGTGGATCAGTCGCGTAGGCTTTCATGTGGTCAGAACAGCCTGTCTGCCCAGGACTTCAGGCAGCGAGTGAATTATACCGAATCCTACCTATGGCCTTCAAGTAATGTCAGAGTTTCTTTCTGTACATTGTTAGCTAGGAATTTCCAGCATAGCCATATTTAGGAAATGAGAACAAATCTCTGGCAATATAGTAACCACTTTGTACAGCAGGGAGAGACAGAGGCTTTTAAAGTCAGGTCAGTAACAGAGATTCAAGTAAGGTGCTATTTATCATTGGTGTAAAAACCTCCCTTATTTACCCTGCTGTGCACTGTTAATGAACAGATTTCACACAACGACATGTGGCAGCAGGAAGCAGGGAGAGTGCCCTTCCCATTACCGCATGCTCCGGCCTGGCCTTGCTCAATCACAATCCTAAACCAGACTAATAAGTCAGAAAGACTGCTTTCTCAGCCTGCCCTTGCTGCATGACCAAATGTGTTTTCCTACAATTAATTTGCTTCTATTTGTTCTTGACACTGACATTCTCTCCCTCTTATAGTTGTCTCCTATCTGCCACTACCAGTGACACTGAAGACTGCTAACAGAAAACTGCATGTCTGCATGGGAAAGAGTGGGGAATACAAGGCATTATCCTGGAACAGACCAAGGGTCCAGCACACGAGGTGATCTGTTCATTCCAAGTTAGACAATTCAAAAGTCATGTGTCCTTATAATATGCATTTTGCAGATAGCCTGATGTAGGAATACGCAGAACGAAGTGCTGCATGCAACATCCACATAGGAATTGAGGACACAACTTGCAAGGCCACTTTCACACCACAGAACTGGTAAATTAATCTTTCCATCTGGAACTTTTAAACATCAACCAACCACTTTGATTTCATGGCATGTCAACTACTTCTTCTATTTTAATGTGATTTTTATCAGGAACACTTAAGAGAAACTTCAGCATCAAGAAATGCTTGGTTATAACTTTATACGTCAGCATGCTTCCAACCCCAGACCTTTGCCTTGGCTTAGAAATAATATTTCCACCCTAAGATATTTATCAAGCATCCAGTTTTGAAGTGGTGAAGTTCTAGCTCAAGTTCGTACTGTGGGAAAATAATACCGTGGACAGTCAGGAAGGTGGCAAGAGACCAAGCAGACAGACAAGAGTACAATTTTTCAGGGCTACCAAGTTTTCAGTTACATGACTGAGGACACAGTTATATTGGCAGATGCATTGAAAGGACTCTTAAGTAAGCCTCCAGTTTAAGTTTTCAGCAAAGTCAAAGTCTGACGAGACATCCTGGAAAGGTATTTTACAGCTTCCTTCACCCATGCCGTCACCATCCAGTTATAGAGGGGTAGTTTTTTTTCTTGCTACACAATATTCTCATGCTGTGCTAATTTCCCTGCAAGAAAGTAGTGGGGCTTCACATGGCTCTTCTGCAGGACGCTATTTTACACTTAAAGGATACACTGATTTTGCCTTAACAATGCACTTTTTTTTTTTTTTTCTCTATATATACAGCCAAATTCTCACTATGTTTTCTTATTTCTTTGCTCCAGCAATCTTGTATCATGGCATACCTGCTCTTCCTTCTCAGTATTTAAATGTCTGCAGGTTGCAGTACCTGATCTTGGCTGCCAGACAGCCTGCATTCGCAGCATGGTAATCCTCAAGTACATGAATAATTCTACATCAGTCTGATAATTATCAACAACCTCCTCAACAACTTGGTGAGCAAAGATTTGGGCTTCCATTTTGCATACTAGAACCTTGTAAGGAGAAACTTTATGTGTTTATATTGATAATTACTAACATAGTTTTAATTGGTTCAATAAGCGGGTTGTGATCTGGCATCCCCTTTTTTCAGGTGTTTCAGAATAAAATACCTGTAGGCAGTAAGAAGTTCACACAGCAGCATGTTTACTGCAAAATCACTCCCATACTGTTCCTTATGTGCAACAGAACCCAAAAGAAAACTTGCTTGCTTCTTTTTCTGGCCAGATAAATCAGCTGCTATAGGCCAGCAGCACGACAGAGCAGACTCCTGCTCATCTACCAAGGAGTTTGAAGGAGTTGTTCTCCTATTCTTAGGTTTGAAACATGTGATGCTCACCAATGCTTAATATGCTCTATTCCTCCCCATGGCCTGCGGAGTGGATTCAGCAGCAATTTCAGCTGCGCTCCAGAACATATTTTCATAGAATGGTTAGAGTNCGAGTCCCAGTGCTCCAAGGATGAGGGGGTGGATCCGGGACGGGGCACCGGGCCAGAGCCCTGGCGATTGCATGGTTGTTTCTAGGAAGAGATAGGAGGTGCCTTGGGCTCCGGCAAGCCTTGTCACCCCACTCCCCCTCAGCGGCACCCAGTTTGCTCTCCAGCGCTGAGGCACAGGCAAGCAGCAGGAAGGGCTGCTGGCCCCGCCGGCTCTGCGCCCCCTCCTGCGCCCGGGGATGCCCTCCCACCGGCCGCACCGCTCCGGAGCTGCAGCG
>VXBW01001213.1:184164-197846 GCA_013400375.1 Thinocorus orbignyianus
CATCCCTTCATCCAGGTCATTGATGAATATATTGAAGAGGACTGGACCCGGTACTGACCCCTGGGGAACACCACTAGTTAGGACCACCACCTAGATTCTGTGCCACTAATCATGACCCTCTGAGCTCTGTCTTTCAGTCAGTTTTCAGTCCCCCTCACTGTCCATTCATCTAACCCACACTACCTAAGCTTAACTATGAGGATGCTGTGGGAGACTGTGTTGAAAGCCTTGCTGAAGCCAAGGCAGAGAACATCCACCTCCCTCCCTTCATCTATCCATGAGAGTAGATATCAAATTTCACTGGTTTTGAGAAGGCTGTCCCTCTGACAAATTCCATGAAAACTCACTAACATTGAAAAAAAAAAAAAAAACAATAAAAAGGAAGGGGAAGGAAATAGGCAGGTGCACCAGGTTTTGTGCATTTCTTACTAAGGAGCCCAGGTAAAAATGGTACCAGAAAATGTAATTAAAAACCACACAGGCTTATTACGTGCAGTGTGTATGTATGGCTGTGGAGGTGGAATTAGGATTGCTCAAATTCCTATATTTGATTTAGTATTTCCTTAATATAATATAAAGTTATTCAGAGGAAAGAATCATTCAAGGTTCCCCTCTTGCTTTTTCTCATCTCTCCTGAACTTATTTCATCGTGTGTTCTTTTTATACTACAACAACTTCCTTCTTTCCCCTCTACTCCTTTCTGTCCCTATCAGGAATGTGTATTTTTTAGTGCTGACCATCAGGTGCAAGGACCAACAGTTCTGTTTAGGTGGAAACTGAATGCTTTGTCTTTCTGAGTATGGGCTGTCCCTTTGTCATGTGTTTTAGTTTCATTTTTTTTATCATACTAGATTTTACTGCGAATTACACTGCTTATTTTTTTTTCTTTTCATTGCTAGAGCAGTGGTCTCTTCAAGCATTTTAATATTCTTGCATGAGAGGCTGTTCTGAGCCTTTTTAGAAAAGTTTGCTTTGGAAGAGGGGGTTATGCGTTCATACTGCTGCATGTATCCATTTTCTTAGTCCCTCTCTGGTAACTTGAATCTGCTGGCCAGCTTCAGCCATGCTGGAAGGAAGGGTAAAAATCCCAACGACTTTGATGTCTTACAAATTTTGTAAAAGCTTGGTATATAGGAAGGCACACCACTGGTACTGTGTGTAAGGGAAGGCACAGGGAGGTGAGGTATTCTCTCTTCTGGGCAGCTCTCTGAAAGCTCAGAAGCAGGGGTAAGATGGGCAGTTGGCCCTGATTACTGTTCCAAGTCAGCCATGGTACACACTGCCTCTTGACCTACTGTCCCTTCAAGCAAAAATTGCTCAGGGTCATGGGAGGCACTCTAGGTATTAGAGGGAGACCAAAAGAAGAGATTAATGTGGCAAAGTGGATACTGGACAGAAGTACATGGGAAATACAGCTGTAGAAAGAACAATTTATTATGATTTTTATGACACCAGACCAGAAAGTAAAAACCAGCTGAAAAAGGGATACAGTTTAGGTCCTACTTTAAATCTACTAGACCAGGATTGTATTTCAGTAAGTACCTTTTTTGAATTCTCATGCTGAACTTCCCAGTTGCTTCCCACTTTCAGCAAATACTGAGTTCTCGTTTCAATACATAATTAACACAATTGAAGGCAGAATTATTTTATATAGATCCTAATTCTTATAATTTGAAATTCCTTTTATGGCCCTGCAAAATCCCTGAAGTTTCTCTGGATGCTGTAGAGCTAAACTCACATCAGAAATTAACCACCCAGAAGCCGATTCTGTTTCTGTTCTGTGCTGCCACACACTCTAGTAGAGCTGAACATGCAGTTACACCATGTAAATGTTCTTAATAGCACACATTTTTAAAATCAGAATTGTTACAGCTGATTCTGAATACTTTTAAGGAGCAATCTGTATAAATTAGGGGGGTTTTACATCCTTTGGCTTCAGACTAGGAAGCTGGGATAATCATTTGACTTAGAAAACTTGGCAGACTGCATTGACAGCAAAATTTTTAAGTGAAACCTGAAGACGTTTTTATTCCAGCAGAAATTTCATTTAGATTTAACTGTCGTTATGGCCTTTACACGTGATCAGAGGATACATTATAGTGTTACACAGAAACAGCATCAGGAATTGTTCATACAAGAGCATGCAATAAAATGCAGAGCACAGAGGCCAGCTAGATAAGGGTGTAAAACAAGTGTAAACTGTGATGGCAAAGCCAATGCAGGCTGATTTTGCAGTATGTTGTTCTGACTCATTACTATTTCCAAGAAAAATCTACATGAAAATAATTTACTAAAATTTTACTACATTAATGCTATAAAATCCAACTGTGCATTTCCGCATGGAGCACATCATCAATTGAATTTTTAGATGGGCTTCCCTGCTGACTGAAAGGTTTGCAGTAAGATCCTGTGTTTTTAATGTAAGTGGGGAAGGCTATACTCTCATTTCATAAAGTGGGGCTGCATACTTTTCACCTATGCACTCAGAAAATCAATAACACTGTTTGAAAAGAAGCGTGCCCTTAGCTTTCTCGTGTCAGAAGTACTGTGAATCACAGCAGAAGCTCCTATTGCCTCCTGGAACACCAGATTCCCACAGAAGAAGAGGCAGCTTCCTGCTTGTAATAAATCAAGCTGCTGTCCTCTGCTTTGTCTTCAAGTACAGTGTAAGTATGAGTATGAGCTTCACAGTAGAACTGTTTTGTCTGCCTAGTTACTAAACAGCCAACAGGGCACAAGGAATTTTTGTCGTAGTCAGCTTTCCTAGATTTCCTGCAACCTAGAAAGAGGCCCAGCAAAAAGCAAAAGAATTCAAAGATCCTAGCAAAAGATCCTAGCTTCCAACACATGTTTTTTAATACACGTTGGCCAGGTTTTCTGCCCTGAGCCCTGCTACATCTATAGCATTCTATATGTGTTATTGTAAAAGTAAACACCGTTCAATAATAACGCTTCCCTCTATATTGGTATAAACAGTTCAAATATCTTTGAGAAGGCAAAAATACATCTCTCTGCAACTTAGCTATACAAGCTTTCTCCCATATTTTAATTTTCCTAAGGGGAGATACCTTGCATGAGACTTGTTGATATGATTCTTAAAACCAAAGGCATTCATATATCCACACTTAGCTGATTTTCTTGTTTGGCTTCTAACTACTTCATAGCAGAGTTTGTTGTGGTAGGTAGACAGATTATACTGATTCCACAGTAAAAAGTCTGATTAACTTTTCTGCCTTTATTTAGGTTCAAGACCTAGGTTCACTTAGCTAAAAGACTTCATAGTAAAACAATCACTGAAGCTCTCAGGGAGATTTTCAAGCATGTATTTAAGTCCTGTATTACTAGTTCATGTTCTTTTCTTTAATCTGGTTCTAATTTGGCAGGCTAGCACTATTTCAAGTAATAGCTAATTAGGGAAATAAAAGACTAGGTAGAACACCACCACTGAACAGTAAGTGTACTAGATAATGTTTGAAGTTCAAACTAGAGTTACTAGTTTGAAGGTAATAGTGAACAAACCATAAATGGAGATACATATTATGGTGAAAGTCATTGAAAGGGGAAGGTAGGAAACACAGAACAGTATGGAATGCCCATTGCTGAGAATGTGCATGTGGCACAAACAACAAGCACTGCTCAACCCAAAACTTCTTATGCTCTGTAATGTTGGCGATTATTTGCCTTTCTTCTGGATGCTTCCTTCTGCTGTGGATTGTTCTGGATCCCAGGATGAAATGCACAAAGACACCTTGGAAATTTGGTTGAACAGCTGTGGAATAAGAGTCCTACTGGAAGTAAATTCCCCTTTGGCCTTTAGCTCTAAGGCACATCAGAAATACCACAGTTTTATTAATCTTACTAGTAGTGCAGAGAATTATACACCAGACACACTGGAGTGCAACTGCTAAGCTAAAACTAATTTGCATGAAATTGTAGGATTTTTTCCATAGTGTCAATAAGAAAAGAGACATTATTTTGGTATGTTTGTCATATGTTGCTCATGTTAAATGTCTGGAAAAAAAATGTTTGGTGAAATCTGCCCAATTATCAAGATGAAAACATCTGATAATGGTTTAATTAAGCTTCCCTCTTTGCTGGAGTTTTTTCCATCTATCTGTGCAGACACTGGGAACTAAGGTCTCACCTGATGCAGGGTTACTAAGTCGGAAACAGGGAGAAAATCTTCCCAAATCTGCTGCTGCATCCCCTCTCCAGAGCATACCGGAAGGTTTGTCTTCTACTTAAAACCAGAGCAAAAGCACATTTTAAAATAATGAATCCTTTTGTACAGAAAAGTACCCATTTCCACCAAATTCTACTAAAAATGCTTCTAACAAGATAGTCTACAAGTGAACAAGAGACATAAGTGGAAAAATGTCTATTATAAAACTCTGCTGTGTCTGGAGAAAATTGGGAAAAGAGCAACTTTCAGACAATAGCACATCTGGTATGGCAACAGGGTTCATAAAATCCTTTTTCAGACAATGCAACAATAGCAAAACATGAACAGGCTTTTGGCCTAGTGATCAGTCCTGCCTTTGCTTGCTTGATCTAAACATTCATTAGTCAAGAAAAGCTAATCCCTACTTGTCGTGTTTTCCCCAATGCTACCTCAATGGTAAACCACTTATTTAAGAGAAATAAAATGTGAAATAATTTATCATTGCCTCCTGGTCTCCAAGCTTTAGGATTCCCTCATTTGATTTCCACATTCTTTCCAGGAGACTGGAATTTTACTTCTGCATTTTTGAGAGATCCTTTTAGTGAAAATTTGACATTCACATACAGTACACAGCAGTTTCTGCATTGTCCGATACATTTTCCCTGTGGGTCTTTTTGCCCAGACTCCTGCTTAGCATAGAATATATTGTTGGCCCACCCACATCTCCAAATTACTCTACTCAATAATTTTGTCTCTTGCTTCTATTTAACCTGAGTCAGCTGCTTAATTATGTTTGTTGAATTTATATCTACCAAGAATGACTTGCTAGGCTCATATTTTTTTAACCATAATTTTGAACGGAGTTTGCATAGATGGCAGAATGACAAGATCTTTTTGTTGCAAGAACATTAAAAATCATAATAAATTACAGCAGCCACATTCAGGTCATTCCTTCATATAATCAGTAAAATTGCTCTTTAAAGTAACTTCAGAGCAGGAATGTATTTGTTCACATTAACAACTTCCTAAAAGGTATGGAAAATGCAGAGATTCAATTCAGCTCCTGCTACAACAAACTTAATGTTCTGCCTCTGATGTGCAGCCTGGTTTGCCTGCTGGTATTTTACTGTGGATGGGTATGAGAGGATGTCTGGAGCATGGAAATGTTATTACAAAAGCAAGTCAGGGCTTCTCAACCCAGTGGTGGTTGGGAGGGTTTCTTGTGTTTATCACACTGGCTGCACTGGTGCCTCCTACCAATGGTCCTGACATGACAGTGCAGCTCTGGGCCTTGCATCATGCTGCCTGTGAGCCTGTGGACTTCTATTTTCTCTGCCTTGCCAACATGTCCCATGAACTGTTTCAATGAGATTAGCTGAAGGTTTAATCTATGCAGAGGGTTTCCTCCTATGTGCAGAGATAGCAAGCAATGAACTTCCCCAAGAACTGCTTCTTCAGCACTAAACATCATTTAGAATCATAGAATGGTTAGAGTTGGAAGGGACCTTAAAGATCGTCAAGTTCCAATCCCCCTGCCNCTGTTTCTCTTCTTTCATAACAATGTAAATTTACCCTCATGGCCAGCACAGGCCTGCTGCCAGAGAAGCAGCCTCTGTCACCTCAAAGACATTTCTATCCCATCTCAGGTAGGAGCCTGTGCTTTCTGGGTTTCTAAGCTTTGGGGTCTCCTTGACGCCCCAGGTAAGGCCAGGGAATGCAAAGGCCTTCAACTCTGGTGGTGCAGTTCTGCTCTGCCACGCTGCACCCCCACGCTGAGGTAAGCACCTCAGCTGAGCATGGTGAGGCGCTCACCTTTTCTCACCCTCTTCAGCTTTCTTCTCAGTGAAAGCTCCTACCAAGTGACTTCAGCCCAGCAGAAAATACTTTGTGTTCTTCCCCTCAGCCTGTCATTACAGCTGGTATGGGTCTTGCTGGACTCCGGTGTAGAGCAGGGTCAGGAGTAAGAAGCTGAGACCTCCTGACCAGGGTCCTACTCTGCATGGGAAGGAGGGCTGTCTCAGAGTGGTTGCTGACAGCATCTCCTTATTGCCATGGTGAGGATCACAGAATCACAGAGTCACAGACTGCCTGAGATTGTCACGGACCTCTGGAGGTCATCTCCTCTAAGCCCCTGCTCCAGCAGGGTCACCAAGAGCCAGTTGCCCAGGTGAGATGTGAGAGTGACCAGGAATTAATTGCTGCAAGTGTTTATCATTAGACAGGGTCTGCAATTAAAGGCAGCCAGTGGCTCCCAGACAGTGTTAAACATCTTGCCGCCAGTAATTATATGTGGTTGCTCACTTTCCCATCATATCGGAACTGAAACTGCAGGTTTGCGAACAATAAGCTCTTGCCACTCAAAGAAAGGACTGGTCTTGTTTGCTTCTCTTCAAGGGATGTTTTCAAGTACCTCCTCTCTAAAATTACTACAGTAGGGCTGAGTTTATGGGGTTTACTCTGCTAAAATGGTTGATTTTGGTTTTCCAAATGTAGATCTTACTGAAGCTACTCAGAATGCAATTGTAACTGATCATCTTTGAAGTCAAACTCCAAATCCAATTGCTTTATTAAAGAATCTAAAATATTTTCCAGACATTTTAATGTCTAAAATTTTATCTGTGTTTTGGGGAGAGAAGTTTTAAAGACAGTTTTAGATAAATTCTTTAGTCCTGAAAATAATTTGTTTTTATCAAAATGGATAGCTTTTAGATCACTGCACAGAGACAAGTCTCTGTGTATTTTCTGTCATCCAGTTCTGGGTCCCCAGTTCAAGAAGGACAGGGAACTACTGGAAAGTCCAGTAGAGGGCTACAAAGATCAAGGGAATGGAGCACTTCTATGAGGAAAGGCTGGGACACTTGGGGCTGTTTAGCCCGGAGAAGATCGAGAGGGGATCTTATCAAGCTTATAAATATCTAAATGACTGTCTGGGTTGTGATGGATCAGAGCCAACATTCTGTTTAGTGAGAGAGGCTCCTGCTCCTACTTGTTGCTGTAGCAATCAGGGTCAGCCGATTCAGTTGTTTACTCTCTGGAGTGTTTGCCCCTGTGGGAAGGTGTGGACAGATTAGGTGACCCAAACTAACCAATACAGTCATCTATGGTCACCGTGCCATCTGCTATGATTAGTATAAAAGCTCAGCGATCAAAGGGGCTTCACTTCTCTGCTTTCTTGCCAAGAGTTCTGCTTCAAGGATTCTCCTTTGATGACTGTTCTTCAATGGCTCTCTGCTGACTGATGCCTGAAAAAGACCCTATCAGTTTGTCTACCTTTGACCCCCATCAATGAGTTCTTGAATCCAGTTCCCTTAATTTGTCTCTGAGACCAGCCTGGAACTTGCTCAGTGCCTGCTAGTGACATCTCCCTCAGAGCCTGATACTGTTTTGTATATATATATTTATATATGTATTGTATCTCTTTCGTTATTACTTTTTATTATTATTTTATTATTAAATTTTCATTGAAGTAGTTTAGGTTTTTTGTTTTGTGGGGTTTTTTGTTTGTTTGTGTTGTAGTTTTTTTCTATACTGATGAATCTCTTTATCACTCTCCTTGGAACAAGAGGCTGGGGAGAGCGTCTATTGCCTTGTTGGCCCAACTTGGCCCAAACTGCAATGAGGGCAGGTGTCAAGAGGATGGGGTCAGGCTCTTCTCAGTGATACCTGGTGACAGGACAAGGGGCAATGGATACAAACTGGAATACATCATGTTCCATCAGAACATGCAGAAAACCTTCTTAGCTCTGAAGCTGTAGTATTGGAGACAACTGATGTGGTCTCAGGTCACCAATTATATTTCTACTATCTGTTCTTTATCAAGTGATCCCAAAATTTATCCTGATTCCAGGATATTATCGGTTATTTGTGTTTTAAAAAATGTGTCATGCTACAGCCAGGAATATAAGGCAGTATTCATCCAGGTAGAAAGCTTTAGGAAAAAACCCCACAGGAGGAAAAGGGGCCTGGGACCTCTATTACTGCAAAGGAGTAAGAAAACTTGATGGCAGAAACTGTACACAAGAATGTAGACAGGGCTAATGGTCTGCTCTAGGGAGAAAAGTAGCTCCAGAGTATGTTTATGAAGGTGTTACTTGAGAAAGAACAGCTTAGCACGGAAGGGGACAGAGCTGAAATCTAGCATGGATATATACTTTCATTTTGTCAAAAAAGGGTAATAGTATCAGCTTGGCTCACTCAGAACATGAGCAAATCAGCACAGTGCTAAGGGATAATGTGTTTCCCTTTACAGACAGCTCTTCTAAGAAATACTGCGTGGTTTATATCTAGATATGGACTTTGGAATTATTTTCTATTTTCTCTGTCTGAGCCTTGTATCCCATGATTTGCCTTGGCTTCCTTAGCAACAAAACCTCAATGTGCATGCTGAAAAAAAATGAGCTGTGATGTTTTTTGAATGAGAAGCTGAAAATATAGCCTTTGTATTCCTCTGGTACCAAGCTTAACAAATATGCCCATTGTTTCTGCTTGTTTTCTGCCTGTTGCACTAGAAATACTGAAGAAAATGCAGTGTTGTAGTTGCGGAGCTGTACTTGGAAATCCAAGAGCCCTCATACTTCAGCTCCAAATTTATACATGGCTGTACAGTCTTTCCATATTTTTGTTTTGTTATTAATTTGGACCACCTTCTTGCTCCATTGGAAGTGTACTTGGCTTCTTTAAAGATCTGGCTGTTTCAGGAGCCAGGACTTCAGCACCGACATCTCTTACCACTATAGTCTATATATGATGCTGCACTGGTCACCATAGAAATACCTTGTCACTGTGAGTTTTTCCATGCATTTCTCATCATGCACAAACATTTCTCAATATTGTTTTAAAATCTGAACCGCCCTAAGCTAACGCACAAATGTCTTGGCATGATCACACTATTAATCACTGTCATTGCTTTGTAGGAGCCTGACATCTTGGTTTATCCTGTGCTTGCAGTTTCCTCCTTGATACTGAGACTAACTTGGGAGGACAGAAGAGAGAAAGCTGGGACAGCACCTTCTCTTCCCTCAGACTCTTGCCCACTCAGGGCTGCAAAAGCTTGTGGAAGTTATATGCTGCTGAAATCATGCTGCAGCCTGCAGATCCTCCCCCATGTGCTTGGAAATGCTGCACAGATGGAGCTATGCTGTCAGAGGGAATTACATACTGCGGGAGAGCGGCAATGTACAAGAACCCTGTCAGCGTTTACACCCACTCACTGGAGGCTCATGGTGTGGATGGGAGGAAGAACACAGGGAAAAGCTGTGGCCTGAGTCCTGTCCCGGACTTGGAAGCACAGCTTGAGAGACTGTCTTCTGACCAAGGGCAGAGGAGTACCTCTGGAAAGCCACAGTGGAAACAAATTTTTAGCGCCTCCAGGAAGGCAATAAGAAGAGCTGAAAAGAGGATTTTTAGTGAAAGGAAAAGGACTTTGACTTTTAAGGACAAGTCAAACTTTGTGTATTTTCTGCCTATACAGTCTGCAAGCTAAAACCCAGGGACCCAAAAGGATCAGATCAGGTCAAATGGCTTTCCCTACCATTCACTGCAAAGCTGTTTCTTCCCAGATCCTGTTTTCATGGCACAGTAGCTCCTGCCTGCTGCACCACTTGAAGGCTACATAGGCTACCAAATCAGAATGTTCTAAAAATCTTGGTCAGACTCTGTATCTTCCTCAAAGGAGAATCACACACATTTTTTTATTCCAAAGAATTTCAGAGTTTTCAGTGTCCATCTGATCTTGGATGTGGGGCTAATGAGGAGGAAGGACTTTTAAGGCCATTTACTCAAATGTAGATCTCCTAGCTCTTGAAGATTTTTTTTATTGTTATGCTTTTTTAACTATAGTTGAGCATACTTAATGTATCTTCAGGTATCTCAAAAGAGCTGGTATTGTGTCCAAACAGGCTATTTTAACAAAGTGCTGGATGGCTGCTCAGTTTGCAAATGCTGTAACGACACTGAATTCTGGAAAAAGTACCTGCATGGGAATTGTACATTGTAGCATGAAACAAACTTTTGAATTACCCAGTGCTATATGACCCAAGCTGAATCTTTAAATAAATGGGTATAGATTACCGTTTGAGATTTATCTTCAGTAATCAATTCAATTCTAACCTGCAAAGGCTACAAAGCAAAGGGCTACAAAGATGATTAGAACATCTCTCTTACAAGGAAAAACTGAGGGACTGGGGGACTTTAGTCTGGAGAAGACTGAAGGGGGATCTGATCAATACCTATAAATACTTAAAGGTAACAGGCACAAACTTGAACATAGGAGGCTCCATCTAAACATGAGAAGGAACTTCTTTACTTTGAGGGAGGCAGAGCACTGGAACAGACTGCCCCAAGAGGTGGTGGGGTCTCTGTCTCTGGAGACATTCAAAGCCTGCCTGGACATATTCCTGTGCAACCTGCTCTAGGTGAACCTGCTCTGGCAGTGGGGTTGGACTAGATGATCTCCAAAGGTCCCCTCCAAACTCGTATCATTCTCTTTGCCAGGGATATGGGCTCCACAGTGGGACCTGTTCCCACCCTTGCCCACACTCCACCAAAGTGAAAGATTCTCCTGTGGGAATCTTCAGCTGGTCAGATCTCTACATGAGGTTAGAAAAAACATAATCCTGTGCTTGCATGGTCCCAATACAGTCCTCAGTCCAGGCAACAGCCCACTGAGCAGGCTGTCCTCTTCAATAGAGAGGGGATAGATAAATGTGAAGGTTTGCCTATTAAATATAATGGAAATTTCATTTAAATGTCTTAAGCATGGATTTAAGTACAAAACTTTGTATTCACAAACCTGTTTAGGTTGACATTGCTGGCTGAATCTGATTTCACAGAATGCTGGCTAAAAGACCCATGTAATTAGTGTTAGCATTGTTAACTGCTTACCATTCCAAAAGTCCTTTACTGTCAACCTGTTTTTCCCCCAGGCTGAGAGTGAGGACTAACTCTCCAAAAAGATTAGAACAGTTTTAATAAGCCAGCATTTAAGGAACAAAGAAGGCAGGAAAATGTTAGGGGAAAATCCAATGTTTCAAGGCAAACTAGTACAACAGTTGGTACTTCAGAACTGCTTGCAGTTTCATTCAAGTGGCCTAAGAAATCTTTGTTCTTATGGAGAGGCACATTTTCATTCAAGCCAAAAATTTCAGGGGACCAAAACCCAAAGTTTTAAGGTTGGTAATTTAATTCTACTTCTCATAAAAAAGATATTAAAGACCAAAAATATTTCAAAAGGGACTAAAGGTATCAATTTAAGAAAACAAAACTGATGCCTGACTTTCAGAGTGAGCATGCAATACTTCCTAACTGCACCTCTTCAAAACATCCCAAATAATTAGTCACTGGTGAATAACATTATCTTCAGGGTTCACAGAAGGGATAAATATGTTCCTGTCCATGACTGGGGACCTCACCAGACAAAGACTCATTAATTAGCACTGTCTTTTCCTCGTGGGAAATGACAGCACTTCTCGATTTTATCAGTATTTTCATAACATGCGGGTGATTTCCTTGACTCATTAACCCTGGGGGGGATTGCTAATCAGTGGATCACTGTTCTGTATGCCACAAAGCCATGATTCAGATTTTCTCCTTTATGGCAATGCTTGATTGAAATAAATTGCATGTCTTGTGTTAAGTTTCAGTCTTCTCATTTCGGTCTTTGTTTGCCTAAGAAACCTGGCTTATGTAAACAGCCCTGTCTTTTCTCTGCCTTCCCAAAATCATTGCTTTCCTTTGCCAATCTCCAAAAATTAATCAATAAAGTAGTGACCTCACTCTCTGTCACAAGGTTTGTGATAGCAGATCAAGAGACACCATATTACACTAGCCCTCTTCAAAGAGTTGCAGTCCTTACTAAATCTGAGTGGAAGTAGGGGTACCGGGAGGCAGGGCTTTGCTTTTCCTGTTAGAAAAAGTAAGTACATGTCAATGGGAGGCAGATGCTTAACCTGCACATCTTCATGGCCCCTACAGAAGAGTTTTTAGATATACAATTACATTACAGATCTCTAGAGGACTTACTTTTTTTCACTCAGACAGTTGATTTATTTTTTTTTATTTCTATTTTTGGTTTTGATGTAAATAGTTCTATCTCCCAGCACGCAGTTACAGAACAGGACAGATTACTACTATTAAAGAGACTAAAAGGAGGCAGTTAGTACATTTTATCCAAGTCTTAGGATTCTCCAATGTAAACTATTGTTAAAATGTTATCTTAGTTATACACCTGAAAGTATTGCAGGGCCTTGTACACAGAGCTGGATGGACAAAGGCTAGATGAGTGTCTCAATTTGGCATTTCCTTAACTAAAGCTGTTTAAAGGAAATATGGAAAAGCTCAACCCAGAAATTTCTGGGCTTTACAGTGGTGGCTTTTAGAAGGTGGCCCATATGCTGAAATGTCCTTTCAAAACTGGACATAAATTCACAGCTTCAGCTGTACCTCAGTGCAGTGTACCTTGGTTGGAAAATGAAGGGGAAAGCTATGCACTGGAGTCAGTTTGGAAATCCAATCCAAATCCAACAAGTCAGGGAGCTTTAGGTCATGGGACATAACCTTGTGGCCCTGCCACATAACCTCCCAGGCTCAGTCACAGGTCACATGCTAAACAGAAGGAGGACTACCAATTTCATTTTGCCTACCAATGCTTTCAAGTTGCATGCAAGAAACGATTGTGTTTGCAATATGGATACCTGATAGTGTTATCTGGGGAATTGTCTTTCATTTATAGGTACTTTCTGTAAAACTTAAGTAAAAAACAAACCCAAACCTCATATGCTGTCTCTTCCACTTTTTATCCTCCTCTCTTTCCTCCCCTCCTACAGACTTTGACAGCAGTTTGTATTAACTCTTTCCAACCTTCTCTGTAATATTCTTCTTGCCTTTAGTATTAATTTGTGTTTAATTTTTCCCTGCTTAGCTTGCCTAGTAGATGTTAGGGTCTTGTAGATGAAAGGGACCTTTCAGCGTCCCTTTGCTCCTCTTGTACAGCCCATTGCTTTGTTCATGGCTGCTGCTCCTCACTTCCTGCAGACATGGGCCCGTTAATTTGTCACTCCTCCATGTCTCTGCCTCTGCCTTCTTGCAGTCCTTATAGTTTGCTCCTTCCATCCTTCCTCCTTAGTCTTCTGTGGTTTTGCCCACTTCTTTCCTTCTGTCTTGTTCCCCATCACTGGCTAATGGCCACAGGCACTCCTGACCTCTCTCCAGCTTTCCTCTCTTCTTTCTAGTTCGCAAGTGCTCCTCGTCTCCCCACAGAGACAGAGACACACGCAGAAAACGAGACCAAACCTACAGTTTTTCACTTGTATTGGGTTTATGTGACAAGTTTTCAGTAGCAGAAGGGGTATGAGGAAGGGGTGCCTTGTGAGGAGAGGTCAGGCCTGCTCTGTGCAGACTCACCACAGGGCACAGCTGAGCCCCTCTGTGAAGATGGTGGCATCTTGGTGAGGAAGAACTTGAGAAAGTGCAAAAATGCTACAAAGGCAAAGAAGCAAAGGAAAAGAAAAAAGAAAGGAAAAAA
>VXBW01001213.1:197851-212008 GCA_013400375.1 Thinocorus orbignyianus
AAAAAAAAAGAGAAGCCATCCTGTAGACACCAAGGTCAGTGAAAGAGGCGGAGGAGGTGGTCCAGATGCTGGAGCTCATGGAGAAGACCAGAGTGAAGCAGGTTGTCTCCTGGCAGCCCAAGGAGGACTATGGTGAAGCCAATATCCACCCTGTGGCCCATGGAGAACCCCACATCGCAGCAGCTGGAGATGCCTGAAGGAAGCTGCTGCAGCTTGTGGAGAGTCCATGCCAGAACAGACTCCTGATAGGAGCTGTAGCTCATGGAGAGGACCTCATGCAGGAGAAGGTTTTCTGGCAGAAAGCTGCATCCCACAGGGGGCACACTCTGGAGCACTCTGTTCCTGAAGGACTATACCCTATAGAGAGGACCCACGCCAGAGCAGCTAATGAAAGACTTTATTCCAAGGGAGTAGGCCCATGCTGAAGCAGGGGAACAGTGTGTGGAGGAAGAAGCAGCAGAGAGGAACCACCCTGGACCAACCACAACCCTCCATTCCCCTGCATGTCTGTGGTAAGGGGAAGTAGAGAAGTTGGGACTGAAGGAGTGAAGTTGAGCCTAAGTAAAAGGGGTAGGCTGAGGCAAAAGTATTTTACTCTTGTTTTTGTTTCTCACCATCCTACTGTATTTCTAATTGGTAATAAATTTATATAATTTTCACCAAGTTGAGTCTATTTTCCCTGCAACAATAACTGGCAAGCAAATTCCCTGACCTTATCTTGACCTGTGAGCTTTCCATCTTATTTTCTCAGTGTGTCCTGTTCGTGAGGGGGAGTAAGAGAGCTGCTGGGTGGGAGCCTGGGAACCAGATGAGGTCAGACACATCACCTTCATTGGGTATCTTCCTTTCCCCAACTCCTTTCTGGGACTGTCAGCCCTCACTTTCCTCAGCACAATTCTTTCTCTGCAGCACTTTCTGATACTTCACTGCTTGACTGATGATTTGCCTGTTGGCTGTGGGACCTCATCACTGTCCCATTCTGACATGGCACTGCGTATGGGTATGTCCATGCTAAACCTCACTCTCACTGTTAATTCTCAGCCTAGTACACCCAGGAAACAGCTGTTTTCTAATATCTGGTTCCAACTTCACCTTGGTGTCCACCCTCCCTTCTTTGATGTCACAAACTTCCTCTATAATGTCCCCATTCACTATAACAAACTTAGGTTCCTCCTGCTCCCCTGGGCAGTGGCTGCCTTATTGTGCTCTTATACACTGACAGCCAAGTGCAGAGGAAAAAGCACCACAGCAACTTCTCCTGGACATTACAGAAGGTGACGTCTATGGGTAATCCTTTTTAATGTTGACTGGTAGCAAGCTGACACTGTTCTGTGAAGACCATGTCATTCTGGTCATGACTGGGCTGGATTACCTTAGGGAAATGGATGAAACTGTTGACCAACTTCTGCCTAATACAACATATACATTCAGGAATTCTTTATTATCAGTGAGGGAAAAGACCTAGATCTACCACAGCCTCCTGGGCAAAGAGTACTTCCACATTAGAAATTAGAACTAGCACATCCACATTAGAAACAAGGGCAGTAATTCTCCTAGGCAAAGAGAAACTTGGTTTACTCATCCCTGAAAATGAGCTTGCTGCTTTGAACTCCTGTTTATTGAGTACTACAAACATATTAGCTCGGCTAGTCATTTCAGGGAGATGCAGGACCTAAGTATGGCAATGCATCAAGACTGATCTATGATGGAGTGAAGCAGTGCATAAACTGACTTGTCACGCTGCGGGGGAGGGAGGACTCTTCATAGCATTTTTCCAGGCAAAATTATGTTAGCACCAGAAAAAGTGGCCACTGAGACTCTGTTTTGGGAAGGCATAACAATTAATGCAATTGAGGAGAATTGGGAAATTGTGTCTTGTTTGGAAAAGACATCACTTAAGAACTCTCCTAGGCAATGAAAGATTTCTGCTACAGTCCTCTGTATTTTATTTCATGGTTGCCAAGCCCTTGATATATAATAACCTGTGAGCCTTTTCCGTATCTCTCGGCCACATGACTATCTTATTAAATAGATTCAATGTCTGTTCTTAGACTGCAGTTTCTGTGTAAGATTCCAGAACTCCAGTTTTCAGTTCTGTCCTTGGAGAGACGAACTTGTCAGCAGAGCCTGCCAGTGCCCGAGAATTAATTTTGGGACACAGTTTCTATTCCCTTCCAACCTTCTGCTTCATTTTGTAGCTGGTTCAAGTTGGACTTCAGCCTTTCCCCATGTTTTCTAGTTAGCTCTGTCCTCTGTGATCTTACTGATTTGTTTTTTACTCAGGTAAGTTCTCACAGCTGACAACGGAAACACTGGTGTCTGTCTCCAGTAATAAGGAAGTCTTGTGATTGTAGCAGTTTCTCCAGGTTGCCTATGGTGTGCAGAGGATGGTTCTGGATGAATTTCTTCAGTAGTCTGAAGGTTTGGGGAGACATGCATTAGCAGGTACACCTCTTGTTGGTCAGCCCTAGGTCTCTATAACATTTGGGAAAGTAGTTTTTGCTCTCCTACATCATCTAAAATCTCACTCAGAGTTGAAGCCTTACAAATAATATTAAATTGTCTCCTTGCCCTAAGGGTAATAAACCCTAGGAAATTGGGGGAAGCCCATCTACAACCTCCAAAGATACTGTTTTTCTCCTCAAATCCTCTTCTATTTGCAGAACCATGAAGCCTGATCTGGGCTCTTAGGGCACATTTAGAAAAGCAGATCTGTTCTTTTAACCTGAATTGTGCTCATTCAAAGAGAGCTGTCCTTAAAAGACAACAAAAAGCTTCAGCTTATATTCTGGCCAAGAATATTTCAAAAGCAATTTATGTTGAAGCAGATAACTTACCTAGGATCTGATTTGTGACCAAACATGTCCACTGACAATTCTGCTCCCATTCAAAAAGATCAGCAAGTACTGACTCTGCACAATTGCTTTTGAGACCGAAGCACTGAGGAACTGTTGGATGTACCACATGTTGGTGCAATGGCAAGAAGAACCTACCGAAGCTCTGTCTGGAACCAAAATAGTAAATAAACCTAATTTACCCTTGTTTTCCAGTCTTTGTCCCTGTCCTGATGAAAACAGAATGGTCTGCAAACTTCCTTTAACGCAGAATTTCAGCATGAGCAAAATAGAGAAGAGCCAGCTGTGGAGAAATGTTGAAAAAATAAGCTTCTTGAAGAAGAGGAAGTATGGCATTGGTTTTGAGGTGTGCATTAGATAGCAAGGTACTTGGCCTGCTTTATAACATTTTCTATTTGAGTTCAGGAAGTGGATTGTAAGAAACCTGTCCATGACTTGGGTGTGGGACCTTATTTTTCCAGTGGTTCAGATAGAAAATGTACAACTACTTAATAATTTAAATATAAATCCCATAATAATTCTTGTTGTCTTGAGTAATGTATTTCTTTGCAGGGCTGGCATGAGCAAGCAAACACCATAGGTGGTCTAGCTTATGACAAGATTGTGGTAAATATGGAGATGTCTGGCAGTGGGTGTATGCAGATGAGGTGGTGGCCATCTCTGCCTTCCAGATGTTGACCCTGCTCCTGTACCACAGCTGATTTCCCCTTTACCAAGGATGGCTGACTGACGTGCCTGTTTCATTTCTGGTCTCCAGTTTCTAACTGTACCAACTGTTCCGGTCTTCAGTTACTAACTGAGAGAATTGTCTTTTTTTTTTTGTTATGTATTTTAATGTCTGAAGTAATACCCTTAGAGTTGGACAGATATAAAAAGAAGGTAAAATGGTACCAGCTTTAAAATCAGACTACTGCAACTAAACTGTATTTAATATTTTAAAAGCAACTTCTATTCCCTTTTCATCGTCCGCTTTAGTTTTCTTGGTGGATTAGGAAGCAGATGGGATGATCTATCTATTTATAGATCAATATATATCTATATGCACATATATACATATATATATACAAAAAATACTATAGTATTCCCTTGTGGTAGTCAGCTGTTTTCTGATATAAAGATCATCTAGGACAACTTCCACTACACCAGATCGACTAAAGCCCCATACAGCCTGGCCTTGAACACTTCAAGGGTTGGGATATCCACAACTTCTGTGAGCAACATGTTGCACTGTCTCACCACCCTCACAGTAAAGAATTTCTTCCTAATAACTAATCTAAATCTATCCTCTTTTAGTTCAAAACCATTACCCCTCATCCTATCCCTACACGTCCTGATAAAGAGTCCCTCTCCACCTTTTCTGCGGGCACCCTTTAGGTACTGAAAGGCTGCTCTAAGGTCTCCCTGAAGCCTTCTCTTCCCCAGACTGAACAACCCCAACTCTTTCAGCCTGTCTTCATGGGAGAGGGCTCCAGCCCTCTGATGATCTTCATGGCCCTTCTCTGGACTTGCCTCCATCTCCCTCTTATTTTGGGGCCCAAGAGCTAGCTACAGCACTCCAGCTGGCATCTCACCAGAGCAGAGTAGAGAATCACCTCCCTCAGCCTGATCACTGTGCTTCTTTTAATGCAGCCCAGACAGATTGGTGTCATCAGCAAACTTGCTGAGGGTACACTCAATCTCACCACCTATGTAGGCAGAAGTAGAAAAGGCAGAATGATAGAGGAAATCTGTGAAAAAACTGAGATTTGAATAGGGTGTACCTCAATCGCTGATCTACTATTTCTTTCTTTTGGAGACATTGTTCTTTTCCTGTTGGGTGCATGGCAGCAGGGCTCTACTTTACTCAGCAACCAGACAACCTTAAAAGCAAGCTCCCAAGCATGACAGCTGTGTCATCTCTGCAAAAAACACAGTGCAGAGTGCCCTGCTTGTGCTCGGGGCAAAGAATTCTTGTTGCTCCCTCCCTTCCCTGCCAAGTCCCTGAAGGCCACAAGGTTCAGGGAAGGTTCAAACTCTGCAAGACCTTATGTTGCAAATATGTTCGTGGGACAACTGGACCTTGTCTTAAATTAGCTCTCACTTTCCCCTGTGTATTAAGACAGTATTTTTCTTAAAGAAAAAGGAGGAATGCTACATAATGGTGGATGGGAAGGTGGAGGAACCAGGTAAATATTTATGACTAGTTTTAAGAATGGCTTTGGACAATTATCCCTCAAAAGTATTTTCTCAAAGATACTAACATCCAATCCCAAAGAAATAGTTATTCTGGGGACTTAACTCACCATTAAACATTTCTGTTTGTCTCCAGCCTACATCCCTTCCTTCTTCCTGGGTAAAGCAGTAAGTATGAACTATTCCAAGCAAACACCACAAAAGCAGGGCACTCTGGTTCCCCTGTGAGACAGGATCATGAGGATCAACCAGAAAGAAACTGACTTCTAGTAACATGAAGTGCCTTGTCATCACTGAGGGGAGTTATTTTTCACTGGGCCATATTAGCTAACTGGATGTTACATTATAAGAGGTGCTATCTAGTGGGTACAGCTCTTGATAAGTCCAAGTCATGATCAAACTGGTTTAAGACATACTGTTTCTGCTTCTCTTATAAGTTTTTGAACTCTTTCCACTTCTGAGACCCTCTGCCTGAAGTTGAGTCTCACATTCTCCTGGGGAGCTTCATGATAATTGGATACTGGTGTAAGTGGTTTCTGCTTTAAGAAAGGCTGTGAGAATGTTATTCACCAATGCTATGAAATCCAGCTATTGCATGGAATAGTTCAGTCCATGTCCTCTGTATCACTAAGCACAGGTCTCATGTGGAATCCCTGTAGCCCTTTGGAAACAGTCAGAGACAGCCACCCCATCCAGAGCTGTTCCATGTCACAACACAGTTTCCTGTGCCGGAGGTCTTGATGGCAGTAAATGAGACCTCTTGAACTTTTCTCCCTCTCTTTCTCTCTTGATTCCTAGACCAACAGCATGCTCCACCTCAGAGGTTGAAGTAGCATCTTGAAACATTTGCCTTCTAGTATACCAGCAGAAGCTCTCTGCTATTGACATTGATCTGACAATGATCTGACATACCATCCAGATGTTCCCATATTTTTTCTGCCACAAGAAAGCTGATCCAAAATTTATAAATCTCATGGTGCTCTTCTATGACTGCATGTCCAACTCCATGCTGGAGATCACAACATTGGCTATATGTGGCTTCCCATGAAAGGACGGGTGTGCCACTTCAGCCCACAAGAAAATAGGTGATATAGATCTCTAATTATTGCAGAGGGTATTAATTGAAACTTGGGAATAAAGTTTGTATATTAGTGAGACTATTACAATAAGCAGCAAAAATAGTTTGTGCTGATTGAGCCAATGTAAAAAAAGAAAATCAGCTGGTTTTAAAGTTGTGCTTTAAAAGACACTACTAAGAAACCGGAAGGAAGTTGGTCTTTAGAAATGAAGAACAGAACCACCTAGCTGATTAGAAATGCAGTGAGAAGATATTACTGGAATTTTATAATCAAGGGAATTCAGAAAGAGAGAAACAAAATACGTAAAAGTAAAGAAACACTGTATATATTAATCACTACAGTGCAGTGTACATATTATATACAGTGCAGTGTATATATTAATCACTACAGTGTAGTGATTCACTGTAGAGCAAGGGAAATTCCCATGAGATGTGACCAAAACAAATGTGAAGCTAAAATTAGATGCTTGCAAAAGGAAATCAGGATGCAAGAATCAAACATAGCTGCTGTATATGCAGGAAGAGATGGAAGACTTGATTGGAGCTATCAGAGATGTTCTCTGTAGGCTAACAGGTTTTAATTGTTCAATTGCTTTAATGTCAGAAGTGAGGGTTGTTGTCACCCTACAAAATACAGTTCCATATGATTGCTAAACCATTCCTGTCTAGGATATCTATATAGAAACAACCAGTGATTATATTAAGTTCACTTAAGTTGAAGTCCTGATGAAGGCCCTTTTGAAACAGGACAGTTTCCTGGAGGATGTGCTGGAAGCCAGATTACCAGAAGTAAGAAATATCCCCCAACCCAACATAGGATCAACGGGAATAACACGTTTGTTGTCAGCCTGGCAGATGCTTGTTTAGCCTCCTAGGATAGAGACTTCACACCCTCCCTGCATCACATCCCGCACAGCTGGATGCTGGAAAAATATCCCCCCAAATGCCTCAAACCTTCCAGTTGCCTTCAATGTGTCTTCCTCACAAACTCCACTAGTCTTTCCTCTAAGCTCGTATTTTCTGCACCTGTTTATCCTCATGCACTTTCTCTCATTTCTGTTTTTGAGTGTGATACTTGACCAGGAGCAACAATATAGAAAAAAATGTATCACTCACTTAGGGGTGATAACTTTTTTACACACTGTGAAGTTAGGTTTACTCTTTTTTTTTTCTTCATCAGCATAACATGGTATCTCCACTTCCAAAATAAAATACTCGTCTGTAGCTGTAGTCCTTTGAGTGGCCTTGCAAGATCCCACTGCATCAGTTCCACGTTCAGGGCTCTGGGCTCTTCTCATTGAATGAGGTACTCGACTGGTACACGCTGCCCTTACTGCATGTGGCCAAGACACTCATTTGCTTTACAGACTGTTGCAGAGGCTCATCAGGGCTCCTGAGGGGAGGCCCAGCCCAAAATGCAAACAGCCAGGATCAACACTCCCATATTAGTCACTTGCATGGACCTGTTCTCCCTCTCTCCTGACCTCTCTCTCGTCTGATGTAATCAAAGGAACTTTGTTGACCAAAAAAAGGTATGTATTCCGTCATTCAGGAGATTCTCAGATGACATTGCTGTCGATGTCCTGCCTGCTCTTGCATTTGTAACTGTTCATTCCATCTGAAGAGTGCTGATTAAGGTGCCCTCTTGCCTACATGACCCTGGTGACGCATATGATACTGTGCATGACTGTTGGCACTACACGTGCTATCTCAAGGGACACCTGATCAGGATCCCTGGTATTCCATTCTGTGAAGCAGGTGTTTTAAAGGGGAGAACTAGATATCTGAAAATGCCTCTTAAATCTTACCCACCTTAGACAATGCAACTCTTTTAAGAACCAACAGCTGAAATCTGTCAGGATCCATAGAAATGTTACTGATCAGTGAAGAAGAGAACAGTAACTACACCTGACTGTGTAAATACATAGCGTACATGGCACAATTTGTGTAGAGGAATATTTGTCTATCTCAATGTGTGTATGATGGGAAAAAAAACAAATCTTAAATATATATTAAGGTTATATGCTTGATTTGAAGGACAAACTCATCTCCTTCTTTTCCTGGATAATCTTAACAAATAAAATCTGTCTGCTGAAAAAAAAAAAAAAAAAAAAAAAAAAAACCTGTTTGATTTTACCCCACCAAAAACCGAAAACCAAATACTGGAAACCAGAAACCGTCAGTCTTCTGTCATAGGTTGGTTTTGGTCAGCAGTGGGTGGCCAAAATTCGAGTCCCCTGTTTGGAGGAACCAGATTCAGAACTGTTCATATACACAAAACTACCTGGGGTAGCAGATGGGCTATGAATTGCACAATGTCCTCCAACCACTATTGTCACTTGCAAAAGATGCGAGGGTTGAAGACATGTATGGGACAACACAGCAGCAGAGAGATGTGAGCAGGGTGGATACGTACAACTGCAACCACTTGGAGAAGATGGTTTCTAAGCCTGTTATGTTTATGCACTGGTCTTGCAGCAACCTGTCGGTAAAAGAAGTGAGGAACCTGAAGAGATGTGAGCCAAGCATGCCTTGTCCAAAGTGTGCTTTGGCTCATCACAATGAATAGGTAGAATTCTCTGAAGTTTCATTGTGGTATCATTACATCTTGCACCTCAATTTCATACCAAAGTTGCAACTCAGACAAAAGTTAAAAAAAATCCCTAAGGGAAAGGACATCATATACTGCCTGGAAATACTAACAGCCTGGAACCTATCTGCTTAAAAAATCCTTGCCCCTGCAATTTAGTAGCAGCATATGCTGGTAATTGAAGAAGAAATTTTTTGAGCTCTTTTTCCAAATGGCCATCATTTCCTTCTGTAGTTTGCTCCTCTTTGCAGTATTTAGTTCTGATTTTCCATCTCCACTTTTGATTTTGTACAAGTGGTCTGGGAGTGCATCTGAAACTGAATTGCTGGAACTTAAGTGGTGATGTTAGTGTTTTCTAGATGCATAGGAAATCAAAAATCTCACCAGTGGTCTGTATATGTAGTCTGGTAGGTTAGTAGCCAAATAGTAACTGATGGTCATAAAGAACTGCACCACTTAGGAAGGTGACTTCCTCCTCAACTTAAATGCAGTAAATACAGCTGATAGTGAAAGGGACAACACACTGACTTGCAGAATGCAGGAGGCTGCTACCAGCTTTCACTGGATCAGTCTCCAAGTTCTGAGAATGGAACATCCCAGTTGCAGAAGTCCTGGGAACTCAGCACGTGGTTTTTGTTTTGCTTCTCCCTTCTGTCCCCTACCCCTAGTGTAACCCTCATCATTTAACAATAAGGATATGGCTGAGGCTTTTTGTGTTTAAAAAACATACCTGTGAAAGGATCTAAGCTGTCTTTATGTAAGTAGCAAATGGTAACAACCAAATACTTATTTCCCGAGTCACTCCCCCCTCTATTTCCACTTTTCTATCTAATGCTCATCTTTGAAACACTAAGGTGAGAAACCAGAATTTTCTAATTGATAGTTAACAGTGGCTGACATGCTCTGCCAACAGTTTTAATCTCTCATTTATCAGTGGGAATATTTGTAAGCCAACACTTAAATGTCTAGTCTTTATTTGCTAAAGTAGTGCATTTAATCTTTTCCAAATGATTGCTGATACAGTTTGTCTTGTACAGTTGAGTGGACTTAGCTAGAGGGCTTAGTGAACCTGATTTATTTAAGTTGGACACGAGAGAGAAAAACAGGAATTTTTTTGACATGGGAAATGGAGGAATTAAAAAGTCAAGTAATAGTGAGGACTGAAGAGTTCAGGTGGGTTTGAATGACGGAGGGTGCAGTTAAATATCTGTCTCTTAGGTATAAATCTCTGAGTTTTATGGTAATGCTGCAGATCACAGTAAGGATAAAACTGCCCAGCTAGAGGCTGAAACAGCATGCCTTGTCAATTACATAGCAGGGACAAAAGGAAGGAAGTGATGAGCTCCCCCAAACCCAAAGATTAAAGATCACTGAAAGAAACAGACTGCTTTACAACTAAAGGAAGCTGCATAACAGCTATGGAGTTAAAAACTGTTATAGATTGTCCTTAAAGTAAAGTAAATCTATAACAAAACATTGATTAATACTTCATAATGTGTCTGAATTTGTGTGGCAGTGAACCTCCAAGTAGCCTCTGATTTACAGCTCTCCAGCATAAGATTTATATGACAGACTACATCCCTATTTGTCATATTGTTTCTGGGGGAGTGTGGTTCCCAAGTCAGATTTGTGTCAATGAGCTGTATCACTGGGTTTGTACATACTACAGCAAAGCATCTGGAAGGTGAAAGCAGATCACATTAAAGGCACCTTCCTGAGGGAAGGCAAAATGTCTGTCTGTCTTGGAAAGAAATGTCTGGTCTTCTGAAGAGGAAGAAAGGTCTCCTGTGGCAGATAACTGGGAAAGTTATGACAAAGAAACACAAAAGTCTGCAAGTCGAAAACCTAGCATGCAAAATGAGGCAAAAAGTGGTTAGTTAGTCAAGAGAAGACTGACTGGAGGTTATGTGAGATATGTCACAAGTATTTGCAAAGCTATGAACTGCTTTGTCTACTAAAATCATAGCAGAAAGAGCAAGGTTAGAAACTAGGAAATACTTTCTAGCAACCAGACCAACAAAGCAAGGCTAGGTTGTCAAAACTATTTGAAAATGTCAGAGAACAGACACTGTGTGTCTGCACAACTCAACTATCAGAAGCTGACACAGTTCAGATACCAGATGGTAGCCCTTGGTAGATCAGTTGGCCTTTCATGGTCCTACTTCACCATCCTAGCAAATGGTTGGGGAAAGGAAGAGAAAGTCAGCTTCTAAGGTTAGCATTGCTGGTAAAGCATACGAAGAGGACTTAATGGTTGTACCAGAAAGGCCACCTAGCAAACACTTCATACCAAGTCACCTGGAGCTACACGACATACCTGGCACTGTCTATATGAAACATGCATTTCACCTGCTTCAGCTGTTTCATTGCTGAAGCAACACATGTTCTTTAGTCAGTTTCTCTGGTTAACTGGCCTGTCACCTATGCAGCTGTGTCCTTACGGGATGCTAAATCATATCTCCTCCTTTAACAGTCATCTAAGTCTTTGTTTTTAATAAGAGAATTAATAGATTACATCTATGAAGTCAGAATTTCTGGTGAAAGTAACATTCTGGAAGAATGGATCCCAGTGGCTCCTGAGCAAGAATGAAGTTATCATTCAGTCATTAGGATGTTCACGCAGAACCTGAAATGTAAGAATGGCAGATTGATCTTGTGATAAATAGGGAAGTAAGATAGCCTGCTCCACCTGACCCTCCTTTGTGCAAGGAGGCTGATCTGGGTGACCTCCAAACGTCCCCTCCAACCTCATCTATTTTGTAATACTATCATAAAATGCTGTGAACCATCATTTTATTAAGAGACTTCTCCAGTCATTAGCAGGAAAATGGAGGCTTATGTGTCTGGAAACATCACATAGTCGGTCAGAAAATATAAGTGGTGTCTCCTCAAGATTTTAAAAAACAAATACCATGACTGACTTATGCTGGAATGGCACTTGTATATAATTCAGTTGTTATTCAAACACTTGAAGCATAGTCATATTGTCTAAACATTTCTCTAAACCTACAGCTTCTACAAGTTTGTAAAATAAATCCGGATATTCTTGCATCAACAGAAACTTGCGTCTTCCATCTCCAGGAATAAAAACTTTAAATTAAATACATGCTAACTTTATAAAAGTTGGTGATGATGAAAGTTTTACACTCTTGATGGAAAGGTTTAGTGCAGGATAATGCAATATCATGTAGGCCTTTAACATACCATATTTCAAGGGGATTGTGTGTGGAAATATCCACAAAAGAAATCTGATGGTGTAGAAGAAAAAGGTGTAAAAAAAGGAGATGTCAAACTATAGGATTTTGCAGATCTATCTATGTACATGTATACATATATATAAATGTATGCATAGTGTGTGTATTCTGAAGTGATGATTTTGTGCTGCTAATACCCAAATCTTTTAGACACTTTCCATAGTTACTCAAATAATTAGTGCACAGTACATTTATCTAGAAGACAAAAGCTAGTGAATGGGTTTTTTGGTTTTAGGATGCAAGATGTTTGAAGCCCAGCTCTAAGATCTACTACAGTGTTTTGCTTGCTGCCTGCTATTTGAACATGAAAGAAGAAATCTACATGAATCCACTGCTGATTGAAGATTTATGGCTAGGAAAGTCTGAGTGTAAAAGGGGGTGATTAGAAATGCTCTCAGTTTTCATTTGCAACTAACAGGTAACTATCTGCAGCCAGAGTGGCAGTAATTGTGGAAGGCCTCTTAGGAGCTAATAGCAGCCAGGGTGAAAAGTAAAGCACGGAAAAAGCAGCCAATAGTCCACGAACAAGGTTTAGTCACCTAGATCAGCCTATCTGTACATCATCTAAAAGGCAATGTTGTTCTTAAGCAGATTGAGAAAGCTGCTTTGTCTTCCCAGGATGATTCAGCCATTTTAGATAATCTTCTTCTGTTAATCTAAATTTTCCTGGACAATTTTGATTTCTCTGCTTGACAATTCATCCCAGAATTACAGAAATAGTTAGATGGGAAGGGACATCAAGAGTTATCTAGTACAACATCTTTCAGCCTGCTCTTGAAAATTTCCAAATACACACAATGGACAGCCTCTCTGGGAAACCTCTTTCAAAGTTTAACTATCCTCATAGTGATTTTTTCTTCCTTCCTGTCCCCTTAGAATCTCCCCTAATTCATTTGATGAATTTGATGACTACTGTCTTTCATTCTCCTGCCATTTGCTTCACTAAAGAATCTGGCTCCACTTTTTGTAGGTGACCTCCTTGTACGTGATGAAGGCTGCTATTAGGTCTTGATGAAGCCAGGTCTTTTCCAGGCTGAACTATGCCAGTTCCCTCAGCTCCTCCTCGAAGGACATGCTCTCCAGACCATCTACCCTCCTGGTGGCCTCTACTGGCTCAATCAAGCTTATCAGTCAGTTCCTCCAGCTTCTCCTTGCAGGGCATGTTCTCCAAACCTGCTACAATGCTGCACTTGTTAAGTTTACCAGTATCTTTCTCATATTAATACACCCAAAATCGGACACATGGTGCTATACTCATTCTAACAAGTACCACGTAAAGAGGAACAATCACGTCCTCCAATGTACTGCCCTGTTAATACATCCCAAGAAGCTGTTAATTCTCACCAGTGCCAGGGCACACTAGTGACTTACATTTAGCCTACCATTCCCAAGAATTTACAAAGCTCTTTGAACAGACCTGCTTTCCAGCTGGCTGGCCACACTCCAGCCTGTATCACTGCAGGAAGTTTGGTCTGTTCCAGGTGCAGGACTTTGCATGAGTTGAATTTTACTCCTACAGGCTGCTTAGGCCCCTCCAAATAACACCCCTGTCCTCAGACATAAAGACTATGCTCCCAGTTTGGTGCTGTCCACAGATGGATTTTCTGTGTGTCCAAGTCAGCAACAAAAATATTAAGTGCAACCCAGAGAAAATGCTGAAGAACTTCACACTATCACATCTTCAGACAGGACAGGACCCATGAACCAGTATTCATAGAACCATCCAAGGTGGAAGGGACCTCCAAAGTCATAGAATCATCCAGGCTGGAAGGGACCTCCAAAGGTCACCTAGTCCGACCTCCCTGCAGCCGCAGGGACACCCCCAACTAAACCAGGTTGCCCAGGGCCTCATCCAGCCTCACCTTGAGTATCTCCAGGGAAGGGGCCTCAACCACCTCCCTGGGCAACCTGTTCCAGTATTCCACCACCCTCAGAGTAAAGAACTTGTTCCTAATATCCAACCTAAACCTGCTCTTCTCCAACTTAAAGCCATTGCCCCTCGTCCTGTCACTGCAGGCCTTTGCAAACAGACTCTCCCCAGCCCCCCTGNCGGTGGCACCCGGGGAAGGACGGGCCGGGGAGCGGAGGGTCGGCGGCGGTGGCGGGGAGGAGAACCCCCCGCCAGCCCCGGGAGGCGGCCGTGCCTCTCCTCCGTCAGGTCAGTCCGTGGCCGTGGGGTGGCGGTGGGTGGCGTGGGGGTCCGCCGCT
>VXBW01001213.1:212823-241329 GCA_013400375.1 Thinocorus orbignyianus
TCTGGACAGCTGCCCCTCGGGTTAGGTGAAGGTAGCTCTTGCCTTTCGGGGGAAGAGCAGCCCCGACAACCCCTCACTGCCCCTGCCGACCCCCGGTAGAGTTGCCTGTTGTGTGGAGGGGCCCGTGGCACATCAGCTGCCAGCGGGGATGGAGCTGTCTCCAATTGTCCCTGAATGCTTCCTACCCTCCAGGGGTGGGTTTACAGGGCTCCAACCCCACGACTTTGGGAGAAAAGGCCACTTTGAGGGGTGGGGTGTGGGTTGACGGTGGTGGAGGTACCGTTTCCAGTGAGCTAGAGAATAGAGGGGACACATCCTTTCGGTGTGCAGCCTCAGCTGTGTGGGTGTCAGTGTTGTGTATCTAAGGGGCACATGGGATTTTAAGTCTTGTGAGAAATAGGAAAGGAAGATAGATGAGGCTCATAGGTAAAAATGTAGAATACTTGTGGTTTGAGTTGGTTTAAAGTCTATGTATATATCCACGTGTACATATATGTATGTTTAATAGTACAGAATTCTGATTGTTTTCTCAACCGCTTACTTTCAGTGAGTTGTGGTACTGTCAGATTTGTTAAACTGGGATTTTTTAGTCTGTCAAGTATTCCATCAGGGTGTCCTGTGTGGAAAGTTTGGCATGTGCTGAAGTTAGTAAGGCTCACAGGAAGTTTGATTATTAGGGTTTATGAAGTACTTGAATGTTCTTTTGTTACTTCATGTGCTTGGACTTTTTCTAATTGTTGCAAAACTATCACTCTATGCGTGCTCTGTGTCAAGTCAGCTTAGCTGTTTCATACATTCTGTACGAAATGCGTGCCTTTGAGAAACCAGTACAAGAAATTCCATTTTGTTAATGCACCTTGGAATGTTATTCTGGAAATGCCTCGTTCGATATTTTTCAAAATAATCCTACATAATTGTTTTCCGGAGTTTCACAGGAGAATTAGGTTTATGGGTGAAAAGGTTCAAATTAAAAAAAAAAAAAAAAAGTTGAGATTTACCTTTTTACCTTATGCTTAAGGAGCATCCCATATATGTATCTTCCATTGTAAATTAGTTTCCTTTATACAGCATGAACAATTACGCCTATGCTAAGTATGTTGTTACAAATCTTTTCAGTACTAGGTAGTGTGCTTTTTAAAAAATATTCTTGTATTGTGTAGGATACTTGTTAATGTTCCATTCGTTCTTCTAATGGCAAGTTAGATCAGATCTACACTGTGATACTTATCCTGTGTCTCATAAAAGTGCATTGCAATTCACAAAGTTCTGTGGTTGGTGACAAGAGGACTAGAAATAGAAACCTTATATCTTTCCAATAGCTTTACTATTTCAATGTAAATTGTGCTTGTAGGTATTTTATGTTTAAGAGAGAGTATAGAACCTGTTCAGAACTGAAGGTACTTGGTGAGATCACCTAGGATGCATTACAAAATGCTCAGAGGTTTTTCTATAGAGATGCATATGGTTACTGCAACAGAAAGCTTCGAAATAAATTTTAAAACCAGTTTTTTGGGGAAATCTGTTTGATTTCTTTCTGTGGACTGATCTAGCCGGCCTTATCTTGTTACTTAGCTGTCACCATAAAAGTCAAGACTGAACACTTATAAATGTATTAAAGTTGACTTAAAGTTTGTGACTATGTTAGCCAAATACTAATGCCCAGAATGGCAGGAATTAATTACCGTGGTATGAAAGAGCTTTTCAAGTACAGCTTCTGGTTGCTGCAGCTGCCCAGCCTGCTCTTACTTCTTTTGACTACCTCCATGATTTAGAGGACATAATCTCTAAGCCTTGTGTTTGGCATATAGGTAGGCTTTCTTACCAAGAATTTTTCTACATTTGCAATAATAATGTTGAGCTTCTCGTCCGGCAACACCCTCAAATCCTTCTCCTCAGGGCTGCTCTCAATCCATTGGTCACCCAATCTGTATTTGGTTCTGGGATTGCCCTGACCCAGGTGCTGGACCTTGCACTTGGCCTTGCTGAACTTTCTGAGGTTCTCTCAGGCTCTCCTCTGAAGCCTGTTGGGGACCTTCTGGATGGCATCCCTTCCCTTCAGTATGTCAACCACTGCACACAGTTTGGTGTCACTGGCAAACTGGCTGAGGGTCCACTCAATCCTATGGTCTATGTTGCCAGAAAAGATGTTAAACAGCACTGATCTCAATACTGACTGCTGAGGAGTGCCACTTGGTGCCCCACTGCCAAGTGGTCTTCACTTGGACATTGAGCTATTGACCATAACGCTTTGAGTGTGATCACCCAGCCAGTTCTTTATTGACTGAGTTGTTTCCCTGATAAATCCATGTCTCTCCAGTTTAGAGACCAAGATGTTGTGCAGGACAGTGTCAAATGCTTTGTACAAGTCCAGGTAGATGAAGTCAGTTGCTCTTCCCTTAACCAATAACATTGTAACATCCTTTGTAGAAGGCCACCAAATTTGTCAGGCACCATTTGCCCTTAGTGAAGCCATGTTAACTGTTACCAGTCACCTCCCTTTTTTCTATGTGCCTTAGCATAGTTTCCAGGGGGATATTCTCCATTATTTTGCTGCGTACAGAGGTGGGGATGGCCAGCTTTTTGTCAAGTAATGATCTCCCAGGATTGAATTAATTCCAGACTAAAATCCTGAACTCTGTAGGAATCTCTAGGAATCTCAGAAGCAGAAGCATTTCCACTGAAGCTTTAAGCTAGATATGATCTACAAGGTGCTTGTAGACATGATATTTTGAAAAGTATGTGTGTTGATAGCATTTAACCTTTCAGATACCATCTTAAGAGATGATGCCATCTTACAAGGAAGTGTAATGAGATAATTTATGTTATAAAATAAATATTTACTTTTTAAATTTTTTTTTTTTTTTTTTGGAACTCTTGTCCAACTGGTACATATGTAGAAGTAGAGTTGTTAAATGGAAGCTTATATTGATAAGGGTGTTTGTACATGTAAAGGATTTAAGACTGTTGATATCCCTTAGTGTTTAGTAGTTTAAATCCTGTTCTCTTTTTTTTTGTCATTGCTAGTAGAGATGTTCAATGACGGTTGAAACCATTTCTTGTGAAGGGGTGTGAGTGAGCAGCTGCGTGATCCTAGCTGCCAGATGTGGTTAAACCATGACAAAAATGCAAGCTTGTAGTATTAGACTGTAAATTTAGCTAGTATGTCAAAGTCATAAGTAGAATAAAAGGGGGAAAAGCAGTTATTCTGCATTAAAAGCAAACATTTATATTGTGATACATAACACAATTTTGCTACTACCTGAATATATACTTGTAAGCACCAGTTTGTTCTATAGTTGCTTAAGAACCAAGAAAAAACTTGGTTCTCCATATCTGAATTAGTTTTTCTCAAGTTAATTTTACTAAATAAGTCTGTCTATATTTAAATCAACAGATTATGAAAATTAAATACTCAGTGTGCTGAGAACTAGAGAGATTGACATTTTCTATTGGAAATTTGACTCAAGTTTGCTACCATAGAGACCTGGAGTCTTGCAAACATCTTGCAGAGCCAGCGTTGTAGGAAGGAATAAACCAGCAGTGAGTTGATCAATTATACCATTTTCACTTTTTTCCTTCCTTTTTCCCCTTAATCAACAACAATACGGTATACTAGAAATTTCATACTATACATAGGAATTTAAAGGTCTCTTTATTCCTTTGTCAAACACAGCACATATTATTTAAAATTGGGGGGGGCAACACAGTACGGATCATTCAGAAGTAGGGAGAATGACAAAGTGTGATGAGGTCAAGTGTTATCTTTTTTGAAATCGCAGTTATAAGTTGATGAAGCCAACTTATTAGTTGAAGTGGGGGGAACTTCAGGGAGCTGGGGAGAGAACTAGAGATAATTGAGGTGTGTGTGTTGGCATTACAATGATGCAGGGTGAGATTGTAAGAAAGAAATATGCAAGTGTGAGGAAAACCAAGCTTTTTTATAGTTTTGCTGCTAGTGGAAGAACTTATTTAAACTAGCTCTACCATTATTTTCCATCCCTCTGCAAAGTGGCAAGCGGGAGACTTATCTCTACAGATATATATTTAGGTTGATGTTAACAGATAACTATTAAGTATTTTGTCCTTGTGACTGACAATAACTTAGAACTTTTGTCTGCATTAAAGGACTTCATGGTTTGGCAGCAATGAGGATCCTTCTTGTTTGAAACTGAGGCTGTCCCTGTTGTTGGAAACTGAGGATATCTTTGCTTTATAAGTAGCATAAATTCATTTTGATTTGAAGTATGAAACATTTTGTGTATGGGCGAGAATGTACTGTGCAGTATTTGCTTAATTAAGAAAGGAATGTTATTTTTTCAGGTTGCCAGAATAAGTATAATATTATGTGCTGACTTGCAAATGACCATCTTGTCATGTTTTTCCAGTATTTTTATTTTCACTCGCTGCATAACCAGACAGTCAATGTATGAATCTATCTTTAGATTATTATTATATAATAATTGTGATATTACTAGATGTAATGCAAATCTTGTGTAAGTTATGCATTGTTATGCCATAGCAGGTCATTTCTGCTGTCTTCTCTTGCAATGGCAAACATTAATTGTAATATTTGTAACCATAAATGTGGTTTATTAATGAAAATATGTAAGCATTGCCACTACAGTGTTTGCTGACTTTTCTGTAATGTATTGTGCTGTACTGCTTTTCCTAGTTTGTCACCTCAAAGAACAAGCTAAAAGGTACAATACAGCTGGCTAACTTATGTATTCTTTATTTATTAATAATTGTCCCTGACATTTCTTCTTGTATCTCAACTATTAGTTTGAGTGCACAGATGGACACAATGAAGGACATGGGTTAGTTGGTTGCTTACTTGAAGGACATTTCTAAATTTATTTTAATGTACTAGTCAAAAATTTATTTTTATTATAAGAAATCTGTTTGTTGTACTGAGCAGTGGCAACCAGTAGAATGTATTTGAGGAATGGGATTTTTGTTTTAATTTAACATAGTAACATGCTTTTCTCCCCAGAATCATTTGGACATAGAGACACTTGGAAATTAAAGCTGTGTCTTGGGGTACAGTCAAAATGGACTGGGATCTTATCGTAAATCCTGTGTTTCAGTTGATTGTATTTCATACTGTTCCATTGTGGTAATAACTGGGGTTTGTTACATTTATTTTTTTTTTTCCTGAAATATAAAGTATGTTCTAGACGTAAGGTCTCCAGCCTTGATTTGGGGTTTCAAATTAGGCAAGAGGTAAGGGAATTTTTTATATTCTTTTGTTTAGGTAATTAATCATACACACTGCTGAAAACACATATGCCCCTGTTTCTAAATCAAATTATTTCTATTTCAGACTTTAAATTTTGTTAAACCCCTATCTGTTAAAGATCATTCTTTTTTCCTCACTTTGAGAGTGTTAATACATCATAATCAATTTAATCCTCTTAATGTTGGAAGTGCTTTTTTCTTTCCATCTTGGAATTATTCTTTTTTTTTTTTTTTTTTTTCAGTCGTGGATCCTAAATCAGTGTACAGTGTTTGTCTGATTGGTTTTGACTGCACTTACAAAAGCCCCCTAGTTATGTCGCTACAGTGAGTGGTTCTCTTGGTCTTTCTTGCTTTAGAATTGTACTAGTTGGTTGTTTACTGACTGTTTTTCAAGCTTTACTTACTGAATCCTTCTCAGGAAAAAGCAAGCCTAATGCTACTGCTTGTTAAATGCTCACTTAGAATTTCTTATCCACAAATGCAAGTTACTCTGGTCCTGTGCAGAAGTCTGCACTTGCAGAGAAGTTCTTTGTGTTGGTGTGGAAACAGTGTAGTAAAAAAATATAGTCTGCGAGTGAAAACCGTCAGGTAAGATGATGCTTCTTGTATTGGGTTGCTAGAAAATTACGATTAATTCGCAGGTGTTTAGTTAAAATCTTGGTAGAACAAAGTTCTTTGATTTCTGCTTATACTGTGCTTACATTACAAAGAGATGCACAATATTTTGCATTTACTTCCTGGAAAATCCATGTATGTGTCTTTGTTCCCAAACTTAATTTCCCAATGTGTTTGGACTCAATAAGTTGGCATTACTTTACCTTGAATCTGTAGTTTTAAATTCTGAAGTTTATTGCTACAATCTATGTCTATTTCTGCACTGAAACATAAAATCCAGCCTATTTGAAATACAATGGCATACCTTATTTCACCAAAAGTTTCGATCATAACTGTTATTGAGCAGGAGCAATTTAATTGAAATTTGCTTTTACATAGTATTTATCCTTGTTAATGGTAACATAAACTACTAGCTTTGGTGCCACCAAGTATAATCTGCATACCAATTTATTAATCTACTTGTGTTTCTAGTCTTCTGCTTCTGTTTCTTGACTGGCTAGGATGAAGTCTAAAGCCCTCACAAGATCAGATGATGCTCTAACAATTTCAGAGAAGACTTGTGTTTGTATTCCTAATGCTTCATTCAAACATCTTATGTCAGCCATTGTCCACAAGAAAACTAATCTAGATTCATACAGGCTTATATCTGAGGTAGCGTAAATGGCACTAGACCAGATAAAAAGGCTTCTCAGTAGCTAGTGGAGCTAATTTTCTTCAGTTCACCTTCTTGCATGTCAGATTCTTTTAAGATTTGTCAGAAGTTAACAGAAGCAGTCTGTGTGTATTGATCCATGTGATACTAAGCGAACCTTGACACTTGAAGATTTTGTTTTATGAATATTTTTGAAATATCTATGTGTAGAAAGTACTGTGTTACTTGCAGTCATTTTTAATCCAGTTTTTTTGGCATAATCTTAGATGTTACTACGAGAAATTGTTTATGAGGGATATGTTTGCTCTAATCTGTAGTAGCTACTCATATTATGTAAGGTTATCTTGCGCAAATGATAATAGCTCATGTGTTGTGTGAATATGATTTTATGACTAAAAATGTCTTGCCACCACTTTATTTGTAAACTCGATGCTTTCTGATCTGCTTCTGTAGATTATAAAGGTTCTCTAGTATATCACGGAGTCATTATGTCCATGTGAAATGCTGTTGTGAATGCATGACTCCTTACAGTATTAAAACCACTTAGTGTTTTTTGTGGTTTTCGTCTGCTTTCATATTAGTTTTCTACATAGATGTCTATTTTACAAAGAAAAGAAAAAAAAAAAGTTGGTTTACTGGTCCATTCTTTTGCTGATTTTATTTTTTACTAAGTCTATTATTTTGATTGATCTGGCTGTGCTCGCTTCCTTTATTTGAAGTTCAAAAAAAGCTAGCTGCTTAGCTATTGGTTTTCTGCTTCAAGACCTTTATTTATCACCAGGAAAACTTTCCATCACCTATAAAAGCTGACATCTGTGCCTTGTTTTAAGGGATTCTGAGTAGTTTTGTGCAAAGATCTAAATGCAGAGCATGCCTTTGACGCATTTGTGGACTGAAACTAAACTATCCAAGAGGCTGTAGAGTACCATTACTATGACTGGATAAAGATGAGTGATTTAACTTTTATACTGCTCAAAAACATATTTTCTAGACTTATGACTGAATGGAAACAGACTTGAGTGCAGGGCTGAAAGGGAAACTTCTGTTCAATAGGTAGTTAATGTCTCTTGCTAACTGGAATATGTTTGTGTACGTGCAGTAGCATGTGCTAAGTATGTTGTAAGGAAAACTTACTTTTTCTGAAATTTGGTTTTTACTAAGGTATGCTGTAGGAGCAACACTTGAGAATTAGTTGAATAGGCAAGTTGGTGCATCTAACTATCATTCCATCTGCCTCTTTTCCTGACGAGCTTTCCCTTGCTCTTCTATTACATTGAGCTGGTATTGGGATAAAGCTACCTTCATTGGTGGTTTGTGCTAATATTCTGTACTGTTAAAACTAGCACCTGATGTGTAAGGAATTTTTCCTCCAGTAAGGGAGGTGGACCACTGCAGCCAGTAATTTCTAAAACCACAGAAATTAGGCTGTCAAAGCCCGTACACAAGTCAAACTAGTCATATGGTGAGATTATTTTGTTGCCTTAGTGATATAGACCTTTCAGCTTCTGCTTACTACTGAGACAATTTTCTCTGTTTTAAATAAAATGGCAGCAGTCAGGTCATGGAAGTGATCACGTCACACTAAAGAATGCAGTTTTGTAAGTGGTACATCCTCTCATGCTGTTTTTCACTGGAGTTTTCTGTGAAAAGTTCTTGTCCCTTAAACCAGTGTCATGCTGCAGCACTAGGTCTGGCAGAAAAGATGGTGATGTTGGTATGGTGTTGCTCTGCTTTATGGTTAGAGTTTGCAGAACTTTTGGCAATCTTTCTTTTATGCAGTGTGAGCAATCACCTGTGCAAAGATCTTAAGATGGGTTCAGAACATAAGGCCTTTGAGAAACACAGCTATTGAAATGTCATTTTGAATGAGACGAGTTAAAAAAAATGGAATTACTGTATTGGAGGAATGGTTTTTTGTGCTAATTGCATGAGTGCAGGTTTTTCCCCTGTCTTTATTTCATTGAAAATGGGAAAGAATTTTTAAAAAGCGCACAGTAAATTAGATTCCATTTTGGGTTTTAATTTTCTCTACCTTTCTGGAGAATAACTTTCCTTTTCTTCCTCCTAAAATAGTTAAAACTGTTTTTCAGTTTTGTTTCTGTGACTTGTTGAACATTGCCATATCTTTCCTTATTCCTCTCAACTATTAATTCTACTTTTATCACTCTGATCTCAACTATTAATTCTTCTACTACTAGTACTTTTATCGCTCTGATGAGAGTTTTCATTTTAAAGGCTATTTCTATTGGAGTCTGTGTCTCAGTCAGTTTGAGTGCAGTTTACAAGAGTACAACAGGAGAGTTTTGCTGAGCAATTTTGCTGTGTCTTGGTTGCTGTTTTTGCTGTGCCTTCGTAGGGTTGACAGGTGGTTATTCATTGCCCTTGATTCTGCAGAGGGCAAACAGCCACGAGGGTTCTTGGCACAGCTGTGGAATAGAGGGCCTCACAGTGTCTTGACAGTTCAGTTGCTGCCTTGCAGGTCAATGAAGACGCCTTTTGGGCCTTCAGTGTAGTGGCTGTCTGTATGCTGTCTTTCAAGGCAAGTTGGTCATGCGTAATAGATACTTCTTGTAGTAAGTCTTTCCTTCAAGTATTATGCATGATGCAGGTGTCCTACAGGGCTGACAGTAAAAGGGCCTGCTAGAATAGGAGCTGATGCTGCTCCATCTCAAATAAGTGCTGATTTTCTCCTGGTATTGTAGTATGACTATCGCTGGTGGAAGGGGAGGGAAGAGAGGAAGATAGTAAGCAAGCATCTGTGTAGCTTGGCAGGTTAGGTGACATAGTTCCATTTAGGAAATTCATGGTAGGATTTGAAAAATTCCATGCCACTGTTGTGATCAGAATAGGTTTTTTTCGCAGTATATTTATCTTGTAAAGCATTAAAACTGAAATCGATACATGGAAGTACTGTAGATTCCTCCCTAAAAGCGCCTGAAAAGATAGAACTGGCTACTTCAGATATTACTTTGAAGCATAAGCATACTGAACCAAAGATCAATTTTCTCTTAAAAATACTCAAGTTCCTAATATTCCATTTGTGCGAAAGATTCTACTCAGTGGAGCAAGTAGAAATGACAAATCATGTCTCACTGAAAACTTGCAACTTTGAAGATCTAATCTGTTTGGACTAGGACTGATATGTTTTAGTAGTTTGCTTGACACAGACTAAGGTATTTAGTGAAGAAAATGGCAAGTCCTCATTAACAGAAAGATCCGATGTTATTGCATTGTCTCCATATACTAGGACTGTTGTATTCCTGCTTATTAAAAATAATCAAGCCTTTTGCAGGTAAAATGGTGTTGAATTTGATTAGGTTGCCTTGGCTTGTACAGTCAGTTTTATCAATGAGAAGTCTTAAGTCTACTGATGTGGGGGTTTTACCACCTGATGAGGTTTTCCATACACTTTGGTACTTTTGAATAAATATGTATTTGTATCTTAGCTTAATTTTGGACTGCATCAGCTCTTTGAAAAGGCTGAGTGTGTGCTCAGACTGGTGTGTTTCTTCAAGGAAAGGGGCAGATGTGCCTAGCAGAATGAGAATGGAGGAACAGAAACGCCACAGGCCAGAACTGGATTGGCACGGGCTGTTGTCTGATTAAGATAGTGGAGTTCAAGATGCAGGCATACTAGAAGTCACAACTTATTTCGACACCTTCAGATTCTTAACATTACTCTGAGCCAGGCAGGGTTGGAAATCTAAAAATTGTTGAGGACTTGTTAAGTAAACTGGCTCTGCTCTGCACTGCTATTTGGTATTGCACAGACTGTCTAAAATGGGATCATTACAGGTGAACTGAGTATCTCCCTCTCTCCTTTTCTATTTTATTGGATTTCTATTAAAAAAAAAATAATTAAGAAGACAAGTAGTTGCAACAGGTATTTCCTGTAAAACTTGGGAACTTTTATATGGTCACTGTTAAAACAGACTCTTTCTTTTGCATTAGCATCTAGTTAAAAGAAACTTGTGCTATGCCTTGCATAATAAAGCCAGAGTTCTCTGCTATTTATACTCGATGTGTTTTGTATCTTCTAAACATAAATTACTTACAGAATACTGTCTGCTGTAAAATTAGCAGTGGTGTCTAAATTTTATATGATGCTTAAAACTCATACAATTTTCATTTTTAAAATCAGTTGGTTTTACACTAGTGAAGGCTCAAAGCTGTTTCTTTTAAGTTCATAATATCTAGTGGTGTGATCTCCTTTATATTGAATGAAATGCTCTTAAACATAATGAGGTAAGATTACTTGGATACTCAAAAAAATATCCCACAGATGTTAAAAAGATATTAAATTTTTAGATGATGAATCCAGCCCTTTGCAGGCTACTGGCAAACATTGCAAACTTTTGGTGTAAGCTTCAGAGGTCAGAGGTTATGCATATTTTTCCTGCTCGAACTGTTTGGCAAGTGTTAATGAATTTTGATGTATTACTGAAATAATTGGCGATTTGGTGGAGTGCACCTTAAAGCTCTTCTGGTTTTAAGAACAAAAGAAGAAAGATTATTTTGAGCACTGGAACAGACTGCCCAGGGAGGTTGTGGATTTTCCTTCTCTGGGGATACTCAAAACCCATGTGGATGCTTTCCTGTCCAGCCTGCTCTAGGTGGACCTGCTTTGGCAGGGGGGTTGCACTGGGTGATCTCCAAAGGTCTCTTTCAACACCTACAATTCTGTTATGCTGTGATTTTGTAAGGCTGCTTTTCTTTTAAGTTGTATGGTTCACAGGTAACTTTACATAAGTTACAGGGTGTACATTTGTATCCAGAATACCTACTAACTTTTGCAAGGTTCTGGCAACATTTGCCAGTTGTCAATTGCAGCAGTATAGAGGCAATTGTTGGACAGATTAGTGAAGCTGAAAGATTTCATCATAGTGATTTTTGACCAAAGGCTTAAATTGCAGATAAAATGTGCACTTGGTTGACTTTTAGCACATTCTTACCTGCAGGTAGCTTCTGGCTTCTCCCTACAGATTTCTATTTTGACAGCTACCTTTTAACTTACTTGCCCAGTCACACTGGCAGCCCAGGAGAGTCAGGAGTCTGAAAATCTGAATTTTTAAAGGTCTTTTACTAAATACCAAAGTAAATTGTCTTTGGTTCACATATGAAGATTCTTTATCCTCTGTTTTTTAAAAGTAGGCAATATTTTAATGTAAAGGGAAAATTGTTGTTTCTGATAGAGGTCTATAATTGCTTCAGGTAAAAGGTATAAAAATCCTAGTGCTCAGGTTACTGTACAATTACTCATTACAGGTACACCTTTTCTTTGTCTTTATTAATAAGTGATTAGTTTCTAGGTTTGTAGAATGACATATATTATGTAACTTAATGTTCTCATTGTAGAATTCTAAATTTTCAGTAGTGTAAGTTAAAACATATGTAAGGGGAAGGAGAAAGTGAAAAATGATTGAAACTTAGTTTTTTAGTAAAAAGCTTTTTAAGTAAATACTGTGGTGGAAAGAAGACTGAAACTATCTATAAAAAAATCTTATATCATGTATTCTTTTAAGTTCCTGATCATGTTTTGTTTCTGATGAGAAATGGCTGCCATCTGTTGCAACTTGAAAAGCCTCCTATTGCTGAATTATGGCAATGTGATCTGTTCCATAGTTACTCTTGCCAGTGTGTCTTGGGTGGATGTAATACATATTTATCCTTTGCCTGACTATGTAAGAAGAATTGAGACGCTGGAGAAAGTGGAGGAAGAAGGACATGGGCAATAACATACTGGGACTGACAGTTGTGATGGTAGGTGGGAAGTACTCAAGTAAGTAGGCCAAGTTGCATTTAGTGTGTATATACGTTTGCCTTACTTTAAAAATCTGCTGTTCTTTAGTTTTTACACTTACTGCTCTTCTTCCTAAATAGAACCTTTTAAAATGCCATCTCTGATTTAGTATTGATGTGTTATGTGTATTCATGTAAGGCACTTTTCAATCAACATTGCTTGAAGTCGAGGAAACCTTAGTCTTGTGTCTCTTTGCGCTGTGTTTTTAGCTTCTTTCACCTTTGGAAATGAAGGCAGCTAATGCCAAAATCTGTCTCCAGCTTGATAGAAGCAGAGTGCTTAATTTCTGTGCTCTTTTGAATTCCCGTTTGTAAATTTTAAATGTGCTTTCATTTTCAACGAATCTCTGTAGTGGGCTTCTTCAAGACAGATTATAGGAGTTTGCAGGTAGTCTTGACAAGAGGGGAATAGTAATGGGTACACTTGCAAATCAAAGAGGTGAAGGTGTGATATAGTTTGCATTTATTGATCTGCAGCTGGCATACTGAGAAAGGAAAAACATGTGTTTATTGTCATCTTCCTGAGTTTGCTGTGACCTTGATGCATCAGAGGCTCCGTCTTAGAGAAAAAAATAAGTGTCTGAAGTATCATCAGAGTAATTTAGTTAACTTTGTTAATGTATATACCATCTCCTGCTGTCTCTAGTTAAGTAAACATTGTTCCTGATTGCACTTCACTTGCTGAAGTGTAAGACTGTTAAGATATATGGGAACATTTTTCTAAAGTCCTCCTAAACTTAACTCTTAGATAGTTTGTGCATCTGTGTTCTTTCTGTTGTATATTTTTTTGCTTATATAAGCCTTTCTGCTTTGTCTTTGTCTTATGAGTAGCAGTCATACTGCTCTGTCAGACCAGGATATGATAGATGAATGTAGGAAAGACAGAAGTTTTTTCATTCGTGCTCTGTGTTCTCCTAATTGTGATAACCTTTCCTGGTACTTAGTATAGTTTCATGCTATTCTTCCTTAGATTAAATATTTTCTCTTACACATTCCTTAGACCAGGTGAAATGATAAGATTTGTTGCTTTTATTAATTAAATATTAGCCATTTTTCATTGCTAATAATGCTTATAAAGCACCCAACTAAGGAAGACATGTTAAAAATCAAGTAAATAATTAACTGCTATTCCTATAATAAAATCAACTAAATATGAAAAATACCAGTTTGTTAGTAAGAAGGCAAAAGACTAGGGGTGTATTATGTAGTATTTTGCGGTACTTAAAAAAATGCATCTACATCTTTATCTACCTGTTAGCGTAATATAACACTGCAAAGGAGATAGACATCATCACTGCATGAAGACTCATATTTCATTTTCAGTAAATGTTGAGTTTTATTAGATTCATAGTAGATCTGAATTTGTAGCCACCATGACTCAGTAATATAAAATTCCCCTTATACAGTGCCTTTGACCCAGCCTTGGTATTAAACATGTGTCAAGTAACTTTGAGCTTTTTATGAATAGATGGCAAAATGAGATTGAATAGCCCTTTTTTTTTTTCTTTCTTTCTTTAATATATTTAACATTTTGATACTATTGAGATTTTGTGATTTTTATAAGAAAGTTAATTCCTGTAACAGCTGGGAGGAGGTGATGTTTGATGTTCCTCATTCCTCTCTACAAAGTGAAATGATGGAAAATAAGTTATCAAAACTTGTGTGAAGGGGCATACAATGCAATTTTGAGTCATGCAGTTGTTTTCAACTGCATTGCTACTTCTGACTTATTGAAGTCTTCCCCCCCCACCCATTACGTGTTTTACTAATAACATGCAAGACAGAAATTTTGAACAGTCATCTGCTGTTTTGACAAGTTGCTGCAGAGCATAATTAGTTTTTCGTAGACGGAAATAGGTGTTTTATGGAAAAGTATCAGATACATCAGTCTGTCAGTGTACCGTAAAAGATAAGTATGTTTGGTGAATAAAGATTAAATAGGTAGATTTGATGCTACTATGTCCTTATTATTACTTGTATTTTATCTCAAACATTTGTGTCAGTTTTTAGATGTCATTTATTAACAGTGTTGTCTTGCTTTGCTAAGACGCATGTAAAAGTGAATGTGTTTTGTACCCTGCTTAACTGCTTCCAGGCCTGTCGCGGGAGCCGTAGGCTTGTCAAAGGCCCATCTCCACAAGCCCAGAAGAGCACAGGGGTGCAGTGGTAGGCCAGGAACCCAGATTTAGAAAGGGAGGCACATTTAAATGGTTGACTGGTCAGTACATGTCTGGCCCTGCCCTTTGCCTGGTCAGTGAGGTCTCTTACTTTGTTATTAAATTCTTTTCTGACTCCTTCCTGGGTATGGGGTGCAGTGTTCTGAGTGCATATGTGTCTGTGGGGACCTGAGTGCCAGCAACTGCAGGTCAGGCCCCCAGTCAGAGGGCTAGAGTGCCATCAACAGGACTGGGACCTTAGGTCACAGGGGCCTGTGTATACGTGGTGCTAGGAAATGGAGCAACTGAGGGTCTGGGCACTGCAGCTGGGATGGAACTGCAGGCTAGAGGAACTGTTTGCCTGAGTGCTGGAGGCTGGAGACTGAAGTCGGCAAAACCAAGTGCTGTACACTGGGGTAGGGCCAGGAGTCAGAAACCCATGTGTCCATAGAGCTAACTGTAAATGAATAGTATTAGTGAAGAGCAAGCCAGGCTAGCCTGCATGGAAGTGAAGTGACCAAGTGTGTGTGCCTCTGTAAGGGGGAGACAAGAAGAGGAGTTTGCAGTTGGGGTGACCAAGACAGTCTGGCTGGCTGCCAGGATCCCCAGGATCCGGTAGAGCAGAGAGCAAACATATATGACATAGATAGAATCATAGAATGGTCAGAGTTGGAAGGGACCTTAAAAGATCATCAAGTTCCAACCCCCCTGCCATGGGCAGGGACACCTCTCCCTAGAGCAGGTTGCTCAAAGCCCCATCCANGGTCGTACCTCTTTTGTAGTAGCCCAGGATATATTTGGCTTTCTGGGCTGCCAGGGTGCACTGCTGTGTCGTGTTGAGCTTCTCATCCATGAACACTCCCAAGTCTTTTTCCTCCAGCCGTTCTCTGCCCAGCCTGAAATTCATGCCTGTGTTTGCCACATCCCAGTTGCAGGACTCTGCACTTGTCTTGGTTGAACTTCATGCGATTTACATTAGCACACCTCTCAAGTCTGTCCAGGTCCCTCTGGATGGCATCCCTTTCCTCCAGTGTGTCAACACACCACCGAGCTTGGTGGTGTTGGCAAACTTGCTGATGGTGCATTCTATCCCGCTGTCCATGTCTCTGACAAAGATGTTAAAGAGTACAATTGCTGTCACTTGGACATACATGCCTTTGAGGCCACTGCCCCACTCCAGTTGCTTGTACAGACTGTCTGGGATCTGTTTGCTGGTACACACACACACATTCATGCATATACGGAGCTCTAAGGGCTTGGAACTGCTGCAGCATCACCTCTTTCGGGCTTCTAGGGGTAGCTCCTTTGGTACTTTGGCTTCACCTCCACAGTGTTTAGCGGTAGAGAAACTGATCATCACTCTTGAATCTTTTCAGCAGAAAAGAACAATTACTATAAGTAGGCTGGAAGGCAAGGACCTTTCCTTGCACTAGTATTGTGATAGAGTATGGCACTCATTTCTATAATTAATATTAGATGATTTTAAATCCTTCTTTGAGAGACAAGTTGCGTATGAGATTTCAGGAGTGTTTTAGCCGTATGCATATATTTAAGCAAATAGTCAGAAAAGGGAAAAATATAGTGTGCTATTATTGCAGGGCAACTCTATGTTTTCTGAGATGATGAAAAATTAATACTTTAATTTCCACTGGAACTGGAGAAACCTGACCTGTTAGTTAGTTTATGTGTGCTGTGATCTCTGAAAATTGCTCAGCATGAAATGTACCCATGAAATGGGTACAGCACTGAAACGCAATATTCAGTTTATAGAAGGTAAATTTAAAATGACAAAACCCTCTGAACAGATGTATTGGGAAGCATGCTGCTCTCCATATTCTGGCAGACAGTGCTTTGTTTGTGCTCAGTAGATTATTTTTTTTAGGAATACAGAGACGACAAATGTGTAAAAGCTGTTTTGCATTTGTTTTTCTGGTTGGGGAGGTGGGGGGCATGGCTTTTTTTTAGTGTTGAGTTGTGGAGGTGTATACCTGCTTTGTTAAAGTTAGGACACTGTTGCCATCTGGTGGTGGTAATAACTTCCCAGAAACGGGAAGAATGGCTTGTGAGGAGTTCCACTATGTGAGAAGTTACTTGCATGATACTGAAAAGAATACATGAGTACATCTGCTGCCTTAACATATTGTGCAGTTGAAATATGTCATAAAAGGCTGCACGTGACTGTTAATCATAACTTGATTTGCCAAAACAAATTTAAATCTTTAACTATATTTCTTTCTGTTCAATAGAAAGGTTTTTTCCTAGTAGTTTCTTTTATTAAGGAGTGCTTTGCAAAGACAATATAAAGAATTTTGTCAAAGCTTATAATACTTTAAAATTCAGTTTGGCAGAAAAAAAATCTTCTGCATTGCATTTTACTAAACCCAGCACAACCTTCTCACTGCTAGTATGTTTTAAATTACTGTTCTCTTTTTTTAAAGTGGCTGAACATTAAGTTTGAAAGTACAAATTCAACAACACAGACCTGGGAACAGTTGATATTAAAAGCTTTGATATGTGAAGCCAAAGGAATCACAGATATTGTTTTCTTTATCCTTCAATCTCTTAAAAAGGTGTCATGCATCTTAACTTGTTTACCTGAGATAGTGTCCTCATCATTCTCTGGAGAACTGTATAGACTGTATTGACTACAGTCCTCTTGAAATAAATTTCTGACTCATAAATATCTTGCCCTGGGATGGAAGGATTTGCAGAAGGGTAAGGTAATTCATATTAAGCTGGTGAGGTTTTTTAGTTCATTTCACTTAGCTATAATTCTTTTGATCTGTTGCAGGTCAGCATGGTATTATTCTAATATGCTAGTGCTAAATAAATTTGCTTATGTAACAGAGGACTGTCTGTTTAGCCATTAACAATTTATATCTTGCTATTGCAACTGATTACAATAACAGGCTATTTTTATGTTTTAATCCAGCTAGATAAAGAGGCAAAAATTCTGTGCTGGTATTTCTTCATAATCTCTGACATCATGACCATGAAACACTGCCTTTAGTTGCATCACACTAGAAGTATGAATTGGATTTCCCTTTTAACTAGGCATTAATTTTCTGTTCATATGTTTATGTTCACAATAACAATAATTTTTTTTGATCCTGTCTTGTGATGGAACAAAGTGTTTGCAGGACTGTTCAGCTAATGTAGATTGTAGGAATTAGATGGAAAAAGTTGTTAAAAATATGTAATAGTATTTAGTATTAATGTTTAAATTATTATTTAAATATGTTATCAGTGTTTCATGGACATACTTGAGAATAGTTCAGTTGGCTGCCATAGCAAGGACTATCTTTTTTTCTAATTCAGCTTAATTCAGCAGTTTAATTCAACTCATTGTAGACCTAGGTTTGTCTACTAGGTTTCATCTGCATGCAGATACTAACAAGAGTGCAAGACTTGTGCCTGGTGTAAGGTCATCATAAGCATCAGATTTGAAAATTTTCTTTCCTGCACTAAGATTTGGGTCTGAGCGGAGTTCCGTTGTTTGAATGTTTTGTTCTTAGAGCTGTAACTTTCACTTTAATGCCACTGTCCTTGAGAACTGAGGTGTACCTACTGCTTTTGTTACTGTTGTCATTCAGCTTTCAGTGCTGCATGACCTTAGTAACTTAGGACCATTCAGTAATTATTCAGCAAAATTACTAGCATCTGGCAGATACAGCTTTCGTGTCCCCTTCCCCCTCCCCTCCAGGCTCTCCCTCCACTGAGCCCTATAGTTCTAGTTTTTAGTGAAGAAATGTTATTATGCTATATTATGGCAAATTAAGAATGTGTGCTTCTCCTTATGGAATAGCTTATAATGGTTTGCAAATCCTTCAGGAATTCTCTTTGGTTCTGCATTTGTACCCAGTAAGATTAACTTCATGTTTTGCTTTAAAAGGCTAGATAGTCCAAATAAGAATTACAGTTTGATAACTCGACAAAGTTATCAAGAGCAGTCATAGCAGGTGAACAGTCGTGTACAGAAAATCTGTTTTGGAATATTAGTGCGTGCTTCCGACTTGGTAGTGTACAGGATCAGTAGAGCTATTCACTTGCCTGGTCTCCATCAAGAGTCTAGGTGTAAAAATGATCTGAAATTCAGTGTCTTTAGATTTTATAGTGCATCGCTATTTTCCTGTAACCAGAACATGGAGAATATGGTGGTGATTTAGGATCCACTTGGTGTGTTGGCTTTTTTCTTACAAGTTGAGTGTCACTCTCTTTTTCCAGTTGAACCATAATGTTACTGTGTCCTATTCCAGCAGCAGTGAGAGAAGTTACCTGACAATTCCTCTTGAAAGGTCGTTACTCGGAAGTTTATGTTGTGATGTGCTCTTTGAATGATAATAAGCCTCTGATTCGGTTTCTTCAGAAGGAGTGTCATTGACTCTTTTCTCCACATTACTGCAGAAATATATCTTTCCTTTTTTTTTTTTTTTTTTNACCTTCTGGAGTTTCTTCTCAAGTCCATATGAGAGACTCTCCAGCCTTGTTGAGGACTTTTTTGTGGGTTCAGACAAACGAGCATCTCATGCAACTCTGCGTTGCTTTCAGATAGTAGTCATTTTTTGTGTGAATGCAGTCAAAGAAGTTCACAGTGGAATTGCTAAGAGATTTTTATTTGCATTCTACTAAAGTTCTCACCCAGTGCTATCATTAATATTCAATTGTATCATTGTATTTGTAATTCCATTAACAATATAACAGTAAAATCAGTAACTACAGGATATGCCCTTGATTTTTTGGAGCAGGAAGATGGAAGTAGTAGTACTCTATACCTGTATCTGTAACATCTGAATATTTTCTGTGAATCCAGTTAATAAGAAAAAATGTGTTCTTCTGTCAAACTTACCTGTTCATGTGAGATTAACATCTGGCTCATGATGATGCAGAGGTCTTTTTTTCTTTTGATATAATTTTATTTTGGGTAATATCTAGACATTGTGGAAAATAGGAATTATTTTCTTGAATTATTTTTTTTTTTTTAACTTAAGATACAAAGAGCAGATCGCTTGCAAATATAGGTTGAAAACTGAGAGTAATACTCATCTGGCTGTAGATCTTCAGTCTAAAATAGTTTATTTTCTTACCAACTGGTCACTATCTAGTCCATAGGTTGTGGTTCAAGGTTTCTGCTTATTTATTTGGTTATTTTCCCTGTTATTTTGAAGATAATGAAATTCTTCTCATTTGTCCATTACATCATGACAGGACTACTTGTATTTTTTGAGTAATTTTTCCTTGCAGTCCTTTCATAGGGGGCTGTAATACTTTCTCTTTTTTTTTGTCCAGTCTTTTCCTGTGGGTTTTTTTTGTTTGTTTTTTGTTTTGGTTTGGTTTTTTTCTCTTAGTCGGAAGTGACCCTGCCCCACTGTTACCTTAAATTAACAGATACCTAGATACTTTTAGGTGAATTTAGTGAGATAAGCGTTTCTTTGTGGCAGCTGGATTTTGAGGAATTTTGGATGTTAACTTTCAGACTATTTTTCTGTCTTTTCAGGTCTCTGGATGGCAGACCCTGAAAAGAAATGCTGTTTTAAGAGGTATGCCTCATGTAGGCCAAAATATTCCTGACTAGTATATAAATGAGAAGGCCATACTTCCAAGTCCACTCTGTAAGCTTACATTAATATTAGTTTTCAGTGCTGAAATGTCTCTCAAAGGTGAAAACTTGGACAGAGACGTTCAGGCTTGTCTTATTGGTGACACAGTTTTAGTGGAGAGATCTGTAATACACTATTCACTTTTTTTGCTTGATCATCTTAGTACAATACTGCCTTAGTGGATGAAGTGTAGGATGGAGAAAACCAGCTGACTATCCGCCGTGTGCATGTCTGCTGCCAATCTCTCCTGATTCAGTGTATATGGGCTAGTTTGCTTGTTTTTTAATTGGGAATATAGTCCAAATGCCTTTGAAATTGTCTTCATTCACTTCTTCCCGGTGCGACGTCAGATTTACCAGACAGTGAGAGGCTGACACCGTGACAGTATGGTATAAAATAATGTCAGTTGGAACCAAGAGGAAGAAATATTAAAAATTTTGTCATCATTTTTAGCTGTGATCAGTATTAGCTGGACACTTGGAATGTTTTATAGGTTTTGTGCTCTAGCACTTAGGAGACTGCCTCTTCTCTCTCTGCTGTTGGTATGTTTCTGAATAATTCGTTGCTTTACAACAGTTAGGAAAGCAGTCTCTTCAAAATTGATTTGGATAGGGGCCACTTTTGTGTTTTGCATTTCACGTGAAAACGGGCAAGGCTCAGGTTGGTGTCTTGTAGAACTGAAGAGCTGGTTCAACCTTTTCCTGTTCTAGCAACACGGTTTTGAGGGAGTAGGATCATGCTTTGGCTCTAGTGTTCACTTGTTAGCTAGGTAAAGAGTGAGAAACTTTGATTTTATTTTTTTATCATATATCACTGTTGTATCAGTGCATTGAGAGCCTAAGAAAGTTATCTGCAAGTATTACAGTCTTGAGAATGCTTGCTCTAATAAGAAGTCTCAATTTAGAGATATATTTTTGTTTTGATTTGATTCTTAAAATTACATGCAAGAAGAATCAGCCTAAGTGGTGTTTTGGAAAAGTAAACTTTCTGTCCCCTCCTACTGTTACTTTGAGCTAATGTGTTTTGGACTTTGGTTCTTTTTAAGATTAGGTCACATTTTTTCTGTAAGTTTCTCAATTCACTTGTAGCTTTCTTTTCAACCTATTGCTGTTTGAGACATGGGAAGAAGAGGTTTGTAGAAGGTAGAGTCTGTAGTTCAGTTTTGGAAAAATCTCATTTCCTTTTTCAAAGGGAATGTATTAAAGGGAAACCTGGATTGCTGGAAAATAGAAAAAGATGTTGGTTAAATCAAGCTGGCTAATATTTGTGATTCTTAGTAAAACTTTGTGTTTTGGACATTGCATAGACTTGCTGTCTAAATGCAATTTGTGTGAGATTACTAGCATGGACTAATTGTATGTGCAGAGAGCATCAGTAGTATAAGCAGAAGGATGTCACTTCATTCAGAGTTCTTCAGAGAAATTTAGCAGCTGGTAAACATGCTTTCCCTTCTTTCTTTATATTGCTACATGTTAATATGGCAAAAGTAGCTCTTTGAGAGTGCTACCTAAATGGCAAAAATAGATGCTGAGACTTCTGAAGAATACTGAGTTTTTGTCAAGATAGATGTCATCTTGCCTTCAAGGGAGCCCAGAAGTTAAAAATCAACAAGGTTTTCAGTTGCTTGGTTGATAAGCCTAAGTAGTATTTCAGCTGAAATTTGCAAGCTGATTGGAGTAATGTAAAATCTTAAATTTGTAATCAATAGATTTTTGATTTGTTACTGTACTCATAATGTTGAAATAATGGGTAGTATTTATAATAATCAAAGTGGAGTTAAGATGACATAGAAATAGGGCATGCTATGATATTCATGATATGCTTGTCAATATTAAAGTCTTGGAAACTTTTTGAACCTTCTGTTTGCTTATAAACTTCAGATCTAATAAATGTTTTTTTTTCCCCTGCAGCAGCATACTTTGGTGTATATATGGTTACTTGAAAAGTGTGTTTCTTGTGGTGATAAGAAGTGGGCTGTCTTATATGATGAAAGTGACTGTTAACTTTTATTTGATAGTAGGCTTTAGGAACATGGGAATACTGACACGGCTCCCCAAGAACAGATGTGTGGTTCAAATAGACAAGTACCCCTTATAAGTTAATAATTTTTACCATGTTCCAGACAGGAGCGTGGAAAAACATCGTATATTGACCATCTACCCACATGGAGAGTTTCTTCCCAAATATTGTGAATGATGGCTTAGTGTTGTATTTTGTAGTATGATTGCATATTCTTTTCATATGCATTAATAATGATAAAAAAGTAGTTGATGGTGAAACTTGTAATTGTGTTACTAAGTTTTCTGTGAACTGATACAGAATATACAGCTGATGAATGTGGAATTACTTTAACTTCTTAATTTATTGCTGATACTAATGAATTTTAATTTCTTATGTAAGGTTATGGTGCTAGTCCTTCTATTTCCTTTTCATATATGTCAGTAGTTTTGTTAATTTGCTTTTTGCCTCTTCTGGGAAGCAATTCAAGATGTCAGTTCAGTTAGACAATGTATTTAAAGAGATCTGGGCAATCAGACATTTTGTTACTAGCTCCTCCCTTTCTAAATAGATAGGAACTGGTCTGGCCTTTTAAAATCTTTTTTTTTGTTTTTTTTTTGTGTTTTTTTTTTTTTTTTAATAAGGCCTCCTTTTGTTATAGGTTAACTGTTTTCAAAAATGAGAGGCATTCCAATTTTCTTCCTTTTCTTGAGACTAGAGGTCACAGGTCTAATTGCATAAGATGCGTGCATTCTGACACTCACAGCTTGCTTACAGACTTTAAAAGTTGCATTGCTTATTGGACACTCAGGCTATGTGGAAGTTCTGCATATGCAGAGAAGAAATCATTCTCTTATTTCAGCAACTGCAAGAAGCTACTGTAGGTTTTGCCTGGTTTTGAAACTGAGTGTCTAATGCTTTGGAAAAAACTGTTCCCATTCTGCTGCTTCTTCTGTTCCTCAAATGTATAATGAGAGGGATTTTGGGTCATTGTTGAAAGGTGTATAAAATTTTCACAAGGTTGATTTCACAGGCTTGCTCTGAGTATTCTAGAAGACATGTATTTTTCCATTGCCAACAACTGTATGATTTTTTCCATTCAGTCATGGAAAGTATTTATTGACTTTGCTGTCCTCTTTTTCTGGCACAGTGGGGTTTATTACTATTGTGTAGTATTTTTACTTTGTTCGTTATATGGTTCATTAATTGTTCTCATAATATTATACTCCATCTGAACTGGTTTTTATTTGCTGCACTGTTGTTGTTTTTTTCTATTTGCAGTGCTTGTATTGCTAGTGTAGTGGGGGAAAACTGCCATGCTTTTTCTAGAAAATAAATAATTTCTTTGCTTCAGTTTTCCTGGTAGTATCCTTGGCTCTTCTGCCTTATTAGTGCTTGGATTCAGTCTGGTGATCCTGAACGCCTTTTTCTGAATTCCTGCTTAAGCATATAACTAGAGTTGTATTGATACTGCCTTTTTAGCTGTACTTGTAGCTCACTTTCTCTTTCGCATGTCATGAATTATGTTTTCCCATGTGTTGACTTTCTATTGAACTTAGTGATTTTAAGCCATCTCATGAACTTTTCTCAAAGAATGATGTTGAGTAGCTCTTCCCCTGTGCCCTATAGATGTACTTACTTGATGCAGTAGCTTCTTTAACTGGAAACCTCATGCACTGACTTCCAAGGGCTTAATGTGTGACTGTTTTTTGTTGGTTAAATATAAGTTGATAAAATACAATTTAGAAAAGCAATTCAGTTTCCTAGCATAGATTCTGACCTACCTTGTGCACTACAAATCCAAGTGGTGCTTTCCTTGTTCTGTAATGGCTAGTCACTAGCTTCAGTAAGAAATCTCAAATACCATAAAATAAGTTTGATTTTTGCGTCATTTACTTCTTAGCCATGAGAACTGGAAGTCTTCCTGGTCATTTTTGTACAGGACAATGCAGATTTTAGTGGGTGGGTGTTGGATGTGCTTTCCTGTAGGTTATAATGGAATATAAAGTACTAGTGTTTGTATAGTCCAGATTAGTGTGAAAGTTTGCCTTTTAATAGTTCTTTTTGCTTAGTACTAATTCATTAAACGTAGAAAAAGAATACAACAAATTAAATTAATGATCAGACAGCCTTATTATGATATTTCTATGTGAAATTTGGGGAAAGTGTGTCACCTTTCAAATTCTGAAATGTATTCCAAGCTAAGATAGATGAAAACTAGTGTTTGTGATCCAGGGAAAGTAAAGTCACTTTAATAGAAATAGTGTAATTTGGTGACTTCTGCAACATGGGAACAAAATGTAACAGGTTGTAAGCCAGTTTAGCTTCCTCTGTTAATTAACTTGAATACTGTCAACTTACCATAACAGTACAATTTTCTTTTCAATATATTTTGAAAAATAAAATATAGCTATATTTAAAAGTAACATCGGCATCAGCTTTGTGTGATGTTTTCTCTAAAAGCAATTGGGGTTGGTTGATGCAAAAAAAAGTTAAATTAGCTGTTTGTTTTCTTTTTAATTTCTGATTTTTATTATTTTTAATGGTGGTTATGCCATCCCTTCCTCTGAAGCGAGAAAAAAATGTTAGTTCAAGATTCTTAGTACGACAAGCTGCAGGTTTGTCAATAAGACTCATTTAATTTGTAATTTATTATTTAATTAACTTGAGTTTAAATAAGGAAACCTTCTGAAATCCTATTTTTTCAGCTCTGTTATTGGGATACAGCTTCAAAATTATTCTTTAACCATACTGGCACAAGGCAAACACTTGAAAATGTAGTTAAATCCACTGTGCCAAATCAGATCTAGTTATTTTGACTTTTCAATTATCAAAATGCTTTCAATTCTCAAATTACTTTGAGGATTTTCTCCAAATCTTTGTGATTTTTTTCCCTATTACTAGACCAAACGTGGTGACTTGGATCACTAGAATAGTATTATTTCACATCAAATCTGAATCTCTTGGTTGGTAAAGGAACTTACTAATATGCTAGAAAGACTGACTTGCAATATAATGTGAGTTTTGCATTGTTTCGGTTCAAAGAAGTCCTTTAAAAGTTAGTGCTATCATTGAGCGTATCTGTGTGCATGTGCGTGTACAGTGTATGAAAGCCTAAAACTGTATAAATTAATCTTTAGGGTTAATTATAGTAAATAATTCCCAAATGACATTTGCCTGATCACTGCAGCTGCTGTGTTAGTTTACAATATGTCTTTTCTGCAGACACCAAAGATGCTAACAAGAAAGATTAAGCTTTGGGACATCAATGCCCATATAACCTGTCGTCTGTGCAATGGATACCTGATTGATGCTACTACTGTAACAGAATGCTTACATACTTGTAAGTAGAAATATAATTAATGTAAAGAAATTTGTTTTGGTATTTTTTATTGCTGTTTTTTTTTTTGTTGTTATTTTTATAGTTTTTTAAACTTGATTTGCGTAGTGGTTTAATAGTTTTTAGTTGAAATTTTAAAAAAATCTGTTGTGCATGGGTCAAAATAATGCATGTTTCACTAGACACTGCTTTTTTATTAGGTAACTTGCTTCTTTAAAAAGCAAATGAAGAGAACTTTAAAGCTGAAGGCTTTTACTAGTGGTAATGTGTGCATTCATAAATACAGTCCTTCTTCCTCCTAAAGGAAGGTGGAACATCTAGTTCTCTTTTCTGTGACAGTTGACAAAGCACATGTTCTCCACCTGGAGCCTTCAAATGTCTCTCTGTCTCCTGTTCCTCTGCAGAAAGTAGCCATAGTTTATCAATATAGAATATGTATATTGTATTGTACCTGAAAAATAAGTTCCAAAATATTGTGATCAGGTAGTTGTTTGTTGTTATGCTACTTCGTGAATTATTGGTTTCGCATTTGTAAAGTATGCCCTAGTAACTTGCAAAGCCTTAGGCTTCAAGAAAACTGAATGTGTAAGTTCATCCCAGCATCTTTGTGATTGACATCATGGGATATAGAAATGCGAGGGTTTGCAATATTCTGATGGAAACCGTGTATATTAGAATAGTTCCAACTGAAGATCCCTTCCCTTCTGAAGAGAAACACTGTTATAATCCAAACTATTCTTTATCTTGAAACTGAGGTTCAGAATGTATTCTTTTGCTAAGGTAGGTGTCAGCTGAGGAATAACCTTCAGTCCAGAAGGCCTGCTGTAGTGACATTAAATATCCTCTGTGGCAGCCACATAGATGGCTTTACACCTTACATTACAGAGTTTTACCAAACATATTTTTTCTAGCTGTGTTTTCATAATCCCTGCAATTTTCCAATGCATACTTTTCACCCAGGAGCTTCCATTTGTGCAGTGTTATCTGCTCAGAATTTAGAATGTAATTTCTTTTCTTTGTATGTACCTGTATTGGTCTACTGAATAGCATTTGCCATGAAACTTCAAATATTCCATGTTTTAAAATGCTTCTGTCACAGTATTTTATTCTGATAAAGCTGTAACATTGTTGTAATAGCTTAATGACTCGTCCTAAACTTTTCTCGGAAGAGAATTATTTGGTGGCAGTGACTTCATCTGCACAAACTGAAAGTTTCAGCAATGTTATTCTTCATGCTAAAATGCTTTACAAAAAGGAGATACAATGCTGATGATTTGTCAGAGATTATGTTTTCCATTTTATTTCATGTAGAAGTTCTGTTCAGCTGTAGAAGTTCAGCATTAATGAGTTTGTTTTTCTTGTCACACATCCATGTCATTTTGGTTATTCTTGTGTCCCTCCTGCATCTGTTTCCCATTTTAATTTCCATAGTATTCTTTATGGAGTCTAGAGATCCTTAAGCTAGATGTCTACTTAGTTTTGCCCCACATTCTTTACTGCTACTATTACAAACAAAACCAGTGTTATAGCAAGTTAATGTGGCTGACATAGAGCTAGAGGGTCTTTTTTTCATTGTTCCATAAAAAATTCCCGTAACAACTGAACTTTAGAAAACCCTCAGCTGACATCATCCACACCATTTTTTTTTAAACTTGCTTGTGGAGAAAATTTTTAGATTGATCCACAGGGCTACAGTACTTGATTTAAAAGCCAAGGAAATCTCCTTGCTAGCTTTTGCTTCTTTCCTTTTAGTTTGTTGGCTTTGTTTTCTTCTTGTGGCTTGTCTCTCCCTTACTTTGTCTGGTTTTATCTTCAGAATACTACTTCCGTGTGTGTCCCGTAGCATTACAGTTTTTTGAGAAGAGGCATGCAGTCCTGTCTTTCTGAAAAACTTTATGCATGTTTGCATTGTGTATGGTAATGCTAATAATATATGTTCCTAGAAAAGTATCCTTGCAAAATCTGTCCTGAAAGTACCCTGTCTGTCGAGATCATGAATTCTCTGCTGAATTACACCACCTTGAAATTGTCTTGCTGTTTCTACTTGCACTGTTTTCTTATCTTTTTCATTTTTCTCTAATTTTCTGTCCTTCAGACATTCAGAGACTTTTCACATCAGTAGGAAATGTTGTTCTTGAGTCCTTTGAGAATTGCTTAGAGGACCAGGGCCAATCCTTTGGAGGGACAGGGTCAACTTTTTTTTGTAAAAAAGAATGAAGGGGAAAACAAGCTTTTTTCCTCTGTTTTCTACTTGTTTCTCTGCTGTGTCTTTAGTTTGTTAGGGGCAGACAGACCTGTAAGTCAGTAGATAAAACCTTAATTAATAGTAATTCAAAGTTTGGTCTTTCCTAGTTTACATCTGTTCCTTGATTAGAATTCTAGGTTAGCAGATACATGCAGGTGTTCTCAAAATTTTAGGTTTGCAATATGATTTTCAGTAGTGTTTATCTGTGAAAACTCGTATTTTTGAAAGGGGAAGTCTTTATGTTATGTTTGTTATGTTATGAAAGGTATTCTTTTGCGGCCTCATGAGTACAATGAAAGATCAATTGTATTTCTTGACCTAGATACAGAAAAGGAAAAAGAGGAATGAAACTGTATTTAGAAAAAAAAAACCAAACAACCAAACAAACAAATGAGTGAGGATTAACCTTGCCTGTTCCTTTTCTAAGGAAAGTTCTCTGATACATTTAAGTATACTGTAAAAGTAACCAGAAAATGTACAGCTCAGTTCAGGCTTACAATCACTGCCCAAGTATCTGCTTAAGTGGAGATGGGAGACTTTGGAAATGCCAGGTAATAGGAAAAATTCTAGTAATACTATTGTTTCAGACCCTAGAATGGTTCCCATAGCAGCTGTCACATACTCCTAGGAAAAATAACCAATCTGGAAGACTCCACCACCCTCCATATGCTAGTTGTATCTATTTGGATGCTGTGCTTAGACTAATAAACCTAATAAGAACCTGAGCTGACTTGTGACAAGTTCAGTTTCAGAGGAGTTAGTGTATACCTAGTTGAAGCTGGAAGATGTACTGAAATGGGGTGGTTTTTTGGAAGGTATCTGTCCTGGTTTGGGGTAAAATGAACCAATTTTCTGTTTTATAATTT
>VXBW01001215.1:2586-34750 GCA_013400375.1 Thinocorus orbignyianus
TGATTTTCACCTGTGATGGGACAGCTGTTATGTCAGTTGCTGGCACTAATTGCTTCAAGACTTAAGCTAAGTTCCTAAAGAAGCCCAGCTCAGCTGCGCAGCTCCAGTTCTGTCTCTCTGTCTGGCCTGGGGCAAGGAGGGCTTGATGCCACTGAGACACATTTCCAAGTCAGCCTCATTTCTCCTGCACTCCCACCAGCTCTTCCACAGCATGGCCCACATGCATGGGGCTCCAGAGGGGTTGGGGTGGCCATGGTAGAGTGAAAGAATAGGTGTTGATTTAATCAGGAATTACTCATTTCGTCTGGGAGGTCTCTGATGATACATCCTTCTAGAAGATTCTCCTTTGTCAAAAGCAAACAGCAAACTTATTACCAATTCATTTTATTCTCTCGTATTAGATTGAAAATCAGAGCAGCTGAGTCGGGATACAGCCTGCACAAGGCTCACATACTGCACAAACAGTCAGGGGCTTCACAGCGTTCAAGAAGTTAATAAACACGTATGAACTCAAAAGTTTTTAATGGCGCTTAAACTCAAATTTAATTTCACTTTCAATCAAGTTGTGTCAAATTTAACTAAAGATTAGGTGACAGGCAGTCAGGCTGAACTGCTGCTCTGTACCTCTTCGTTTTGCTTTCCTGCCAGCCCCGCATGAATAGATTTACTTTTTTTTTAATTTGCATAAAGGTAAGGGTGAGTGTGCTCAAAAGAAAATATCTGCATTCCCCAAAGACTTTGTTATGCAAGTAAGCAAACACCGCCAGTGTAAAATGCCATTGTGTGACATTTGCAGCACTAAATATCCAATTTTGTGTCGGGCAGAAAATGGTTGTTTTTTTCTTGATGCACAGCTTGATTTCTGAGTTATTTTCTGTCTTTCCTTGTGACTAGAGAAAGGATGTCAGGCACAACAGAGAAACTGGATAGTCTTTGAGATTCAGGTTGGCATGTATAAATCATGTGTTTGAACCTCAGTCCATCACCCAAAAATTCTTTCCCCCAGGCTAGATTGGTGGGCATCCATGTTTGCTTTTTTGACTTATTTTTTCTCCTTGCTTCTGCGATGCAGGTTGTAACCAGCTTCCTAGGACTGTCTGAACATTTTTACTTAGTAAAGTTAAGTTAGTGGCTGTGCCCTCAGACACCTCTCTGCTCTCTTTATCTGGCACACTGTATTTTGTACACTTTGCAGTCTGTTGTACTGAAAGCATTTTGTAGTTTATGGCTTGGTAAGTATAGGAGGTGGGTGTTCACTGAACTCCCCTGGGTAGAAATGTCCATAGCATGACTGCTCGTGATTGCTGGGGACCAGCCTGACTGGTCTTCTTCCTGCCTTCCCCACAAAGAATTACTTTCTTATAAGAACCTTACAGAAAATTTATTTTAATACTGCCTTGCAGAGTTGGACTTCTAAATTTCGAAGAGTCCAGACCATTGCCCTCACTCTTGGAGCTACCATTTTAAAACAAAAGATGCCGTGTCTTTCTTAATTTTAGGTGGGATTTAGTTGTAGACCCTCTTTCTTTTTTTCTCTTTTTTTCCCCTCTCCTTTTCCAGAGGAGAGACTGTTTTATACAAAACTCATTTTTTTACTGTAGTTTGAAAGGGTGTCTCACTATGTGCTTTCTCTTCCTAGGTGCTTTCATACGCACCTTCTTTCTTTTCCTAGTAATTAAGTGTCTCAGGCTGGTAGCATCTTCCAGGCTGTCCCTCTGCCTAAGTGAGCTATCCTGAGCATGAGCCTAGAGTTAAACAGACACATCTCTGTTCTCTTTATTTCTGTGATCTTACATCAGTTCACCAGTTATTATTTCCTCTTGTCAAATGAAGCAATAGCAAAGCTTTGAAATGATGTTGCAGCTTTTCCGAAGAACAATTTTCCCCTCCTTCTCTTGGCTGCTTCTGCCTTTCCTTGTATATTTGATAGTACATCAGCTTCCTCTTGAAATGATCCCCAGTAGAGCACTTCAGCTATTTCAATCGAGGTTTTTCTGAAGGTGTTTTTAAAAAGCTACCTTCCACAGCAGAGTTTGGTTATAATGAAGAACAATAAAAAAAGAAAAAATCCTTCTGCCTTGGAGAGCCAGTCTTGTAGGTGCTAAGGCATGTGGTGAACTCTGTGCCTGGAATATCCCCATTGGATTCAGTCAGTCGTATTGTTTGCACACACAGAGTTAAGCGCCTGTCTAAGTGCTTTCAAGGTGATGGCTTTAAATCTCTCTAGAAGCTAAGAAGATACTGCAGTGCAGTACAGACTAAACCAAGGCAACTCACATTTGTTGTCTTTTTTTCATTATTAGCTGTGTTTCTAATGTGGCTGTTATTTAGCAACACATATAATGAAGAGAACCACCATGATCTTCAAAAAAATTTCTTCACCCCACTCCAATACTTGTCAACACTTTGATCTAGGCAGGATATTCAGGAAACTTGCATTCTGGGAAATTTCCCAGTGATGCTGAGTGAATATCTGATATAATAGAAGACACCAAGGGCTATAGGGTTTAATCCTAGCACAGTTTCTCAGATGAATAAATGACATAATGAAAACCCCTCCAGAGTTATTTTCTTGCTGTTCCTGCAGGATCAAATTTGGGCTTAGTCTGCACCAGTGTTTCTCTTTGATGTAACTGCCTCGGAAATTACAGAATTTTTGAGTTGACAGGATTTTAAGTGCTTGTGGGTTTGAAAATAAGGACTAGATAAGGGTTGTATCAGGAGTCAGATTAATGGCCAGCCTGCAGTGCGGAGATCTTGGGTGAGGAGCTGTTGTTGATACCTTTGGCTCAGAGGAGGTTATTCTGCATGGAGTTGTTCCCAGCATGCTAGTGGAGCAGAAGCAGCCTGTCTGGGTGGCCCAAATCTTCACATAAATCAATGTGAATCCTGGCATATGTTCACTGAAGTTCACAGTTTTTACAGCCTTTCTGTACAAAACTTCATGATGAACAGAACAATGAGTTCGGACGCAACAGACTATTCACAATATCACAGAGTTTTCCTGAGGGGCATTGCTAATACCAGTGCACCACACCAATCCAGAACAGCTGAAAAAAAAAAGGATGCTTGGGAAGCTGGAAAGATTTTGTTCACTGCAACGCACGTCATCAATGAATTGTGCAATGGGGTCTGTAAGCATGGATCTTTCTGGGTGCTGAATGAAGCTGAGGAGAAATTATGCCTCTCAGCTCTTTTTGTTTCAGACTGAGCATCTTTTGGTATTCATCACCATTTTCAGTTGCTGTGTTTTAAGATATGTCTGTAAACAAAGGACTTAGAAAATACTTTTTTCAAGGGTACACTGAAAAAGGGTGGAAGACTTGATGAAGCAAAAGTTAACAGCTTTTGAAGTATATTGATATAAATAAGTTAATAAATGCTGAGTGGTAGGTCATAAAATTCCGTTCAGATTTATATAAGAAAACAATATATTGTATAAAATCATGAAATGGATGGCCTTTCTTCCTCTAAAAGCCTCAGCAATTTATCTTTAATGGCAACATAGTTTTTGGAAATACTATTTCCTAAATAAACAATGTCATACTGCTTAGCTTAAGGAAATGTGCTTTGTTAATGAGAGTTTCTGCACTTGTTTTTCTCCCTTTCCTTTCTCTAGTGAGTGAACCTAGACGTGGTTGTGATGGAAAAGGAGGCAAGCCAGCTCGAGAGGGACCACGTTCATATTGTATATGAGAAAATTGCTCCTTACTTTAATGACACACGCTACAAGGCATGGCCAAAGGTGCAGCAGTTCATTTCAGAGCAGGAACCAGGCAGTCTGATTGCTGATATTGGTGAGTGAGGTTGTTTATCCTGTTGCTAATGACAGTTTAAGTGTGTTCTCTCTGTCAAGAAGTGTTTGCGGCAGAAAAGTTTGGAGCTTGTGAGTCAAACTTGGGAATCCAAATAGCCAGACTGACTATCAAATCTGCCTCCTACTTTCCTCCACCACTCATAGGTATATAAAGACAATTTAACTTTTCCCTGTATCCCGTAGGTCAACTAAACTGAAGCACTAAATTGAAGCTAAATATCGTTAGTGGATGATAATTTTGTATATTAATATGATAATTCTGGAATTTGAAATTTTCTTTAGCTCTTTCAATGTGTATTGTGTGTGGCCAATTTGAAGCAAGTGACATGACACTGTCCTGAGTGCTTTGGGGAACAATGTAAGACAGCTTTTAATTCCCAGAAGGTTTGAGAATGTCTAAATGGTAGGAAGGAAGCCTCTGTACTGGCTTCAGCCCTGCACCAGAAGTGGATAAATGCTGGTTGCCCAAATGAGTTCTGGGCATTAACTCATAATTTCTATATGTTTAAGCTGCACTTCTAAATAGATTTTTGGACTTGCAATCCTTTCCAGCTACACATGTGTAGTCTCCCCTTTACAGCATGGGAACATTTGTGAAAGGGAGAAATTACTGAGGGTTGGGCTAATCACACTAACTTTTTCAGTGTCATTCAAACTTTACCATATACTTTTCCCAGTTTATCACAGTCTAAATGCTAGGAACTATATTCCTACCAGATCTTGGCAGATTTTGCAGTGTTTTCAATGTCAACAAATGAAACAAATACAAAGAGCCAGCACATTGAAATTTTACTGATGTCACATTAGTGCTGTAATTTAAGCTCAGGCTTGGCTCCTGGGCTTTGGCCTGGGGAGGCTGCTGGCACGTTTGTGTGCTATCCATGGCCAGAGACGAGTTTCAAGTGAAACAATTGCCAGGAGCAGTGCCACGGCGCTGTAGAGGAGTCTACCTGCAGAGTTGTTCCCTGCCCCTCCATCCCTGGAAAGGAGCCTCTGGTGTCGGATTAGAGGAAGTGTTCATAGTAGCTGTTGTTTGGCTTGCACTGGAGCCTTTCCTTCCAAAACTGAAAACCAGAAAAAGCCCTGGAGTTCTCTTCCAGTCAGAGTTCCAGGGTAGTCCTCTTTCTGCTCTTTCTCCTTGGAAAGCAGAGTCTAATGTTAACCAAAGGCTGGCGCCATTTCACAGCTCCTCTTCTCAGCTGGTGCTGGTCAAGCATGGGAAGGACTGAGAGCGCTCCAGCTTTTCTCTGGATATTTTCTTTCATTCCCTGGAGAAGGGATCAGCAGTTAGTGTCAGAAAATCAGTTAGAAGCAGACTTTCTGCAGCTCAGTGATGATTCATGTCCCATTCAAATGGCATGCATGACTGATGCGACTGGGAGGCTCCTTACCAAACATCAGGACCCACACAGAGTTTCAGAATAAGTGCTATGGGATGACCGTAACCTAAATATAGGGTCTTAAATATTTGGAAGGCTCCAAAATAACTGGGTTTTTTTTGAAAAGAAAAAAAAAGGGGGGGGGGGAAGGGATAAAATCTGGGCTCTGACCCAAGCTTAATGTTTGATGTAAGTGTAGCCATAAACAGCATGCAAACTAAGCTCTGTACAAGGTACAGGGTACTATGTGAGCCCTCCCTGATCTTATTCTGAGCTATGATTTTTATGGTGCAAATGAGAAGGCAAGTTTTTAAAATCAATAATCTACTTTAAAATGCACTTCACGTTAAGATCCAGATAATTCTGCAAACATATTATCAAAAATTTAGATAAGAACCATTTTACTGCTGACATTAAAACCTTTCTTATCTAAAGATGTCTGCCTTTATTTCAACACAAGTGGTATTTCAGTTTGGGAAGATGTAAATTTCCGTGTCACAGGCTCCATTATGAAAAGGAAACTGCATGGAGATACCAGAAAAAGAAACTCCACTGTTGTCATGGCGACAGCAATTAGCAGCAGTTAAACCAGCAAACAATGGATTTAATGGTTTGGTCTAATAGTGACTTAATTACTTAGCGGTCTAGTTTGTCTATCAGCATTTCAATACCCAGGAATAATTCAGTGCTGTGCTCCCACTAGATGATGCTTTCACTTAGCATTTTGAGTCTATTACAAGTAAAATTGCAGTAGCATCATTACCATAAATATTTTTTATTCTGTATGTGGTGGGAAAGCCAAGGTAAATGCTCTCTAGCAACCCTACTTGAACACCTCCTGTCACGCAGCAGAGAGCCTGCTAGACAGAAAGGAGCAGTCTGTGCTCATTGTACTGTGATGGTAAAAAATAGCCTGAATTCCATTGCAATTGTATCACCTCCTTTAAAATGGGTGGAGAATTTCAAGCTGTTAGGGCAGTCAAGGGTGTACACCATGGCTTATGTCAGGAATACATTTGCTTTTATGCACACACCAAATGTCCACCTTTCTTTCTCCTCCTCCTTATTTCTTCAGGCTGTGGAAATGGCAAATACCTCCACATCAATTCCCAAGTCTATAAACTGGGTTGTGACTACTGTTTCCCGTTGGTGGAATCAGCACGAAATGAAGGCCATGAGGTTATGGTGTGCCATAGCTTGTGTCTGCCTTATCGAAGTGAGTGCTTTGATGCTGTCCTCTCCATTGCTGGTAAGTTCTGTGTACTGCCAGTGTCTATAGGTCAGACCTTTAAAGAGTCTAAAGCATTTAGTCTCTTCTAGATTTGGGTTCTTTTCAGTGGCCAACAGAATATTTTGGGGTTTGTAGACCAAGTAAATCTATATTAACACAAGAAATGTATATTATTTTATATATGTGTGTATTATGTATATTATTATACATGAACTCCGTTAAGAACTGCAAAATGGGTAAGTCACACAGATGTGAGATGCTTTATTCTGATCCAAGCACAACTCGAGTACAGTGTGTAAATCAGGAAAGAAGAGCCTTATTACATGGCAGAAATTTGAAATGTTGGCTCTGTCAGGAGCAGAATCCAGCAAACCGTGCTTAGGAACACTGAGCGTATTCAAAGCTCGGTATTAAATCCTTGTACACCTCTCCAAAGGTTTTTTACTCCCATGCTCCATGGTTTGTCAGCCAACACAGTCATTTTTGTGCTGATGAGGAGAATCATGACACTGATCTGGCTGGAAAGTAACCAGCAAAAAGGAAGGTTGCTTTTAGCCAAATCAGTTACCCAGTGCTTCACTGCAGAGAAACCTGTTTCAGCAAAGGGATACTGCAGAGAAAAAAGAAGGAGGCTATGACAAAGCAAGCAGAAGTGCTTGTTTCAGTGGCACTGCTGCCTTAAAACATTCATCAAATAACCTCAGGTTACATTTCTTGTAAGATTTTTCCTTTTCATTTAGTTGCACTTTTCAATGTAACTTCACGATGGAGGAACTACCTGTCTTTTCCGCTTCTAAAGCAGACATTCAATGATAGCTTTAGCCTTTACTTTTTTCTCTTAAATTGTGCGGGTTCTGTTGTTTTGGGAGTCTTGAAATTACTCAACCACCTTTTAGAAGTTAGGTATTAAGCTTATACTGATGAAAAGTTGAACAATACTGGAAATAAAACGAATTACGGTGCTCAGCAAACTTGATTTTCATTTTCTCAGCCAAAATGGCATGAAGGTCTCTAAGCCTTGTTAAATCAAAGTGAAATGTTAATACCTCCCATCTCTTGAAGTCAGTGAGTAGCCTTACACAGCCTCTTCTCCCTGTCTCGGGTGACCTTCTTTAAGCCCTGAAGGACTTTACATTTCAAGTCCGGGTCCGTGTCATATAATTTGACATTTGATGGAAATTTGAGATTGCATTGTTGTCACTGGTACATTATTGTACAGGGCTGTTGACTGGGCTCTGCTACACTGTCTGAAAATCTTTCAGTCATGGTTTAAGAAACATGCCCAATAGCTAACAGTCCTGGGTTTTTGCATCCTTTGCCCAGACAGGGTAACAGCAATCGTTCCCAAAGGTGGTTTGGCATTCTCTGGAAATCCAGGGTAAGGAAGTGCAGGACAAGCCAGAGATGTTGAAAAGGGGATATAGCAGTGTTTAGAAGCTGTCTAATTCAAAAGAGTCAGTGCCCTGAAGAACTTGTGAACACCCTATAGAAACCCAGAGTAGCTGGGCTGGGGTTGCTGCTGGAGATGCAGAACCACAGACCTTCCCACCCACAGCAAGCTTAAAGCCCTGTTTGCCTGGCTGCTGTACGAGAAGCTGGCATCGGTGAGGAATCAAGAAGGACACTCAGGCTACAGGCAGAACTGTGTGGTTATGGACTGTGGCCCTTTCAGCACCATAATATGGCTGCAAACTGCAAAGTTATTTCTTACAGCCTTTACAGAACATGTGTGAAACATAGTAATGGCTGTGCTTATTTTTGCTGAAAAATATGGTTTAGGTGCATTATAAAGACTCAAATAATATGTTGAATTATTATATATACTAGTATATAGCATAATACTAGTATAGTACATATATACTATTGCTTGGATAAGCACGTCTTCTCTTACTCTTCAGGAGATTGTCAAACAAAGAAAGAAATTCCTGTAGGCCTTCTAAAGCCACATCTGTGGTAAGAAATACTGGCAGAAGAGAACAGTCAACTCTAGCTTGATGATTTTTATCTTTTACTCAATACCTATTGTGTATGCATATATAATGAAGGATTTTTTGCCAATTCCATAAATGCAATAGCCTAGACTGACAAGAAACAAATCTAGGTGTGATATATCAGTAAAAGTTTAGAATGTTCTGCTTTAAAATACTTAACTTTCTGTTCAAGGAGACAAGTTTGCCCTGTGAGCATGCAATTAATTCCACAATGTTTTCACTGAAAGAAGGAAATCATATTCACTTTTCCAGTGTATTCATAGCAGAATTGTATTTGAGATTTAATATCGCAGAACAACAGAGTCATCCCCTTTGCCATATGCTGATGCCTTTGGTATTGTTAGCATGATGAAGCCGTTCCTGTATCATTGAAATAAGTAGGATTTTTCCCACTTGCAGTGGTGGAGAGAGGACTGGCACTCATGTTTCCATTTTGGCTAAGGAATTGTTCCAAATCATAATGCAGGACTGATTTTTTAGCATGGCTTTACTTCTGTCAAAGTGGCTTTCTCTTTTACATGCAAAGGTCATGTTCTGTGTTAATAAAATCTTGTATATGCAGGGCTCTTGAACTCTGTGAGGGGCAAGGGATAAGAAACAGCTTCTCCTATTTAGATAGGAAATCTCCTATTTAGGTAAGTAATTTCTTTCCTCCAAATGCAAAATTGAAGACATCATATTTTCATCTCTTATTAGGAGTCAGATACACAACTCAGTAAAGTTATTCTATTGAAATATCTGATCACACTCTTATTCTCAGTGGAGAAAAAAAGGGTTCCTGGAGTGAAGATCGTCAAATGGCTTTCCTTGGTGCTAATACCAATATGTGAAAATTAACTTTGCTTTAATCTGTGATCTTTTAGTTGCAATAATTTAACAGAGAAAGTGAGGGGAACCCAAGAGATGTAAACCTGTCTAGTCCTCTAATTTGCACTGTCTGAGAAAATGGCTTGCACAATTGCAAATGGTACAGTTCTTAAAGTTTGCAAGGTGGAAACACCTTTTCTTTCTCTTGGAGGAAAAAAGAAGTCCAAATAAAAGGTCCAGGAGAGTTTCCTTACTGTGCAAGGTTCTGTCTTTATGGTAAAATCCAATGACACACTGAGCAAGAAGAAACCAAGTGTTAGTATCAGATCATATCAGTGTAGTTACATGGCACTGTTGTGCCAGTTAAATGGGCACAACATTTCAATGTCATCATGACATAATTTCTTTACCCCATAAAAGAAATCTCCTATTTCTGCATAACCATGGTTATTTCTGCATAATGGTTTGGTCAGATAAGTATATCATCACTACCTGGCAGTTCTCCTAAATTCTGTTTTTCCTAAGTATCAATTGGGATTACATTCTAATAGTTTTTAAATTTTTTCCAACTAAAAGGCACAGTGGTCAGAAATTTGCATTCCCTGAAAGAAGCAATATTCAAGGCACAACAAGCAACCTGTCCCAGTGGAAAGCAGAGTATAATGAGGTCTGGTATGATAGCATCAGGAACTCTTTAATGCCATAGAAATTAAAAAGGATCATCAGAAAACAGGGCTATCAATAATTATAGGGGATGGTGTGAAGAACCAAACTCAGGATGACCACAGCATAAAGTGAATTAGAACTAGGATGAGGTTTTATAAATGCATACAAAGCAAGAGGAAAGCAAAAAGAAAAGAGCAAATAACAGATGTCAGGGGAAGTTGCATTTTTCTTTGGTTAATAGTAGTCATCAATAACTTAGTAGAGTTTTAACCAGAGGACAGGAGTTTAGACTATAAAAAGGAAATAACCTCTTAAAGAATATTTAGATAAATTAGGTTACACAAATTGTTAGGAAATCATAAAATTAATCTTAAACTACTGTGAGCTAGCAGATTATCTTAAAGATCTCCAGCAAGTGAAGAAAAGCAAATATAATACTTTTTTCCAAAAGAGAGAGAAGTAACATCAAGAGGGAGCCAGCCTAACTTAGATTTATGCAAGGATACTAGAATAAATAATTTAAATAATCTAATTTAAATAGAATAAATTATTTAAACCTACAGAATACTAATGTGATGGGAAACAGTCAACATGTCTTTGTCAGGAGCAAGCCAATCTGCTTTCTGTTTTTGACAGGGTAATCATCCCAATAGACAGAGCAGCAGGAGAAGACATGATATATCTTGACTTACATGTCATTGTTGCAAGTAAAATAAGTAAATAGAGCCAAGAATACAGAAAAAAAAAATTCATTCTTAAAATGAGTGAGTGGTTCACTGTCTAATCCAGGCGTTTCAAATGGGATGCTCTTGGGACCCACCCTACATCTGTTTCTGTGCACATTTTTAATTAATAGCTTTGATGGGAAGCTAGAGAGCATATTGAACAATTTGTGAATGACTCCTGGGTAGGAAGAGTTGGAATTATTTTGGAAGATGAGATTTGACATCCAAATGATGGAGAGTTGTCTGAAATCAACAAGAAGAGATACAGAAACCATTGGGAAGGATGCATCATGCTCGGGAAGGAAACATTCGATGAACAAAGGGAGAAATAATGGTCATGCAAGATGGACCACAGCCACTATGTGTGAGTGGTGTCGTGCTGTTACAAAACCAGGCAAATACTTGTCTGGGGTATGGTGACAGAACAGTTTCGTGGAAAGCAGGAGAATGAGTCACCCTCCTGCATTTGGTACTTTTGAGATCTGAGGTGGAATATCATATCTTGATTTGGGGACCATGCCTTACAAAGTTTGCAATCAATATGGAGACATTTTAATAACTGATATTTGGAAAATCTGAATTATTAAAGGAAGCTAAAGAAATTGGGGTAAGTTAATCAAGAGAGAAGAAAAAAGACTGAAGGAAACATAATAGTCTTCAAATACATAAATGATTTTTACAGAAAAATTATCTTTATTTGACATAGGAAGGAAAAAAAAAGTCATGTTAGCCTGCAGCAAAGGTTATATACCTCAGATATTAAAAAGCATTTAAGAGCAGCTTAGACCATTTTGGGTCATATTTGGGCCAAGTATTTAATTCTACCTTGGAGCTGGAAAATGAATGAACTCTCTTTTTCTGCATCTATTTTAATGTAAAGGCCACCTGGTCTGGTTTAGAAAAATTCATTGACCCTCCTGTAACAAGTTGCTGCCTAATGTTTGTTCAGCTCCTCTTGCAGTGGCAAACTCTCCTCCCTAAATGGCAGTCAGAGGTGCAAAATGCTAAGAAGGTCTGAATCTCACTAGAGGTCTCCGAGAGAGAGGAGAAATGCCACCCATAGTGGCATATTCTGGTTTTGCCAGGGCCACCCATAGAGTACCTCTGCTTCTTGCCTTTATCAGGAATAGTGTGGCCAGCAGGACTAGAGAAGTGATTGCTCCCCTGGTGAGGCCACATCTCAAATACTGTGTTCAGTTTTGGGCCCTTCATTACGAGAAAAGACATTGAGGTGCTGGAGCAGGTCCAGAGAAGGGCGACAAAGCTGGTGAGTGTTCTGGAGAACAAATCTGATGAGAAGCAGCTGAGGTTGTTTATTCTGGAGAAAAGGAGGCTCAGGAGAGACCTTACCACTCTCTACGACTACTTGAAATGAGATTGTAGTGAGGTAGGGGTTGGTCTCTTCTCCAAGTAATAAGAGGAATTCACCAGGAGATGTTTAGATTGTATCTTAGGAAAAATTTCTTTACTAAAAGGTTTATCAAGCTGGCTGCCCAGGGAAGTGGTGGAATTGCCATCCCTTGAGGTATTTAAAAGATGAGTAGACGTGCTTAGCAATATGGCTTAGTGGTGGTTTTGACAGTGTTAGGTTGGTGGTTGGACTCAACGATCTTAAAAGTTTTCTTCCAACCTAGACAGTTCTATGATTCTTCTGAGACATCTGTGAGCCCTGAGTTCAGCTTTGGTCTCACCACCAATAATGTTTAATTTAAAGCGAATAATGCAGTTACTTCCAAGCTGGTAATCATGAAGTTTTAGGGATGCAGGGAAGCTCCACAGGACAGTGAGAGCCTGTGGTTAACACCTGCAGGCTTTGTCTGTCGTTGCTGTTGCTCTCGCTGGCCTTACCAGCTGATAACGTTGTCTATCGGTGCAATTCTCACTAACAGCGAGGAGCCCGATTTCTCTCTTAATTAAACCAGAAGCTTTGTGTTCCTTGCATTGATGTTTTCATGCAAGTTATAACTGACTTATCAACAATATCCTAAGTTTATTTCCAGTGGATGACACATAGGTATCTCAGGATTGGGTCATCAGAAAACTTGACTTTTTTTTTTCAGTGAGAAGCGTGCATCAGAAGAGAACGAGTTCTGCACTTGTTATGGTCCCCTCTATTGCTCCAAGTTCCTGGAGCACAAAAGTGGCGCAAAACTCCAAACAGACCCTTATATTTAGTTTAATTTTCACAGCAGCAGCCAGCAGCCTGCTCAGCATTTTAAAATGTAATCATTTATTTTTAGACCACAGTTGGTGGTCTTATCACTGTCGTCATGTTGACAGTATATCTCTTTCAAATGGCACCCACATGTTCCTAACAACATGTTACCTGGCTGCAAGGTCTTGACCAGCTGTTGGGCATCATTAGAAGAGGTGACAGCTTCTCATCAGCTGTACAACTTACTCATGTATGGCTGTTGTCCTCTGCTCTCTTCGGGTGCAGAGCAATGCAGTCGTGGTTTTGGAAGAAGGGATGACCTAGCAGCTACCACATGATGGTTTTGTCAGGTTTGTGCTGTCACCCAACAGCAGGCTCCTGAGCACAAGGATTTCACATTATACTACCAAAAGCTTATTCTGCTGTATAAAATGTTGAGGTCCAGAATGGATCCAGAATGGTGTTCAGGCACCTAAACTGAATGACCATTTAAACCTTCTTCACTTAATAAAGATCCCTAGTGCAAAGGCCTCTTTTGGGATTGGTATATAACAGAGCATTGCAGACATTTTGCTTTTTTCCTCTTTCCAGTCCAGTCCTCAGGGCACTCACCCAGAAAGTGAGACTGCTGAATGCACCTCCTTCATCAGCTGGTGGGGAGTTCTAACCCTCATTGCCAACACCTGAGGACATGCCGCAGTCCTCAAACACCCATCTGCACTGGGTAGAGAAAACCACAACTGCACCTTGGAACCTGCGACCAAAAAGCCTGAGGGAGGTGGAACAGGAGCCTAATCCTGTAGCCCCTGTAGGAGCACACCCGGGAGGGAAGGAAAGATGGCAGCTGCCTGCATCATTTCCTCTGTATGCAATGACTACTATAAAGCGTACAAGCAAGAACAAATGAGCTTCAAAAGCAGATGGAGTTGGCTGTGAGAGCCCAGTGGGTGAACCCCAGAGGTTCTGCAAGTGGTGAGACTGTGGCAGCAGCTCCAGGCAGAACCCTGCTGCTCTGGGCGGAAAGAAGGGAGGAGTAATCCAGGCTCAGAGCAGGCACCTCAAGGGTGGCACAAAGCAAAGGAGGGGAACCACTTGAAAAGAGCTGCTCCACCTCACCTTATTATATTTTATTACCCTCTTTTGCTGGTTTTAGCTATAGGTATCCCCACTTCTATGCTGCTGTGACAAGTATTTCAGAATTATCTTAAATATAAAGGCAGAAGTAATCCCGCTGAAACCAGTGTAGCTATTCAAATGCTTAAAATTAAGCATATAATTATATTCCTGAATCAAGGCTTTAATAAGTTAATTAAATTTCATAATTATAATGATCTTTATAAAGGCAACATCCTCATTTCCTAATGCTAACTGCAAATGTGGGAAAATGAAAGAAAGAACAAATTTTCCAACCTAAGTAATTAAGGAGTTATGTTTTTAATAGGAAAAAGTTTTTAATGGAAACACTGTTTGAAGTTTACTCAGTAATTCTTTTAAATAATTCTTGGGTAGATTAGTATTTTTCCTCCCCTTTTTATTTTTGATACCACCATAATGAAGAGAATAAAACCATATTTAACTTAGAATCATGCCTTCTATATATGTTCCAATTGTTCCTATTATTAGAGCTGACAGAGATAAAGTGACATCTGAAGTGTATATACAGCATATACAAAAGAGTCTCGAAGATAAAGATTCTGTGATCCTTAAATACTTTCCAAATGTCTCTGAAGGGATTTAACCTCAGTAGAGAAATCTGACAGAGAAAAGCAATTTCTGATTACACAGATTTCTTTTTGCCATTTAACAGGGTTTAAATTGAATCACTGACCTAAAATACTCATTTTGAAAATGACTTCTAAAATAAAAATTCAGTTGTAGATGCTTTCAGTTTTGTTCTCTGAAGACAGCTGAATGACACAAAAATGTATCTTGCATTGTCTTCTTGTTCTAAATAATCCCTTTTAGTAGGATTAGTCACAGTATTAAATTAAGAGACGGAGCAATTAATTATATTCTTATGAAATGAAGAAGAGAAGAATCTTTGAAATGTTCTCCTTTCCTCCTCACCCCCTCCCTTTGAAATCTAAAATTGCATCAAGTATTTTTCAGTTACGGAAAATCTTTCAGTCTTCAATTTAAACAAAAATGGTGGGAATGAGCGGTACATGGCACAAAATTAATTTGGATTGACTTTCAGTAAATTAGAGGGGAATGTATGGCCAAAATGAAAAGGAATGCTTGATTTATAACAACTGTTGATCCATGAAGCAAGGCCTTGCTGCTGCAACAAACTGTCAGAGGTTTTGAACAAGCATCTGTGCTCACCCCAAACAAATATTTTTGTGCTTGTTTGGATGTTTAAAAAATTGAATGTGGTCCTTCTTTTCCTCATCACCATGGCATGGTGTTGATTAGTATGGTAATAATATAATGTTCATTAAAACCCTTTTTGTAGTGAACTTAAGGGTTTTTTTCTGGCTTTTGTTACAAGGGTTCCATAATGGCTAGAAAGCTCTGAATATTCTTCTGAGGAAAAAAGCGTGAGGATAAACTTCTGGAAGAAATGAGAGTAGGTAGGCAGCTACAGAGGAGAGCAGTGTAATAATAAGGATGTATCGGTGACTCTGATAAACTAGGAGAGAATGACCACAGATTATTAAGAGAGATTGCAAGGGCTGTGAGGGCAGAAAACGCAATATTGAGAAACCACAATTATCCATATGTAGGTTGTGTAAATGATACACAGGGGCACGAAGCCTCTTGGAAAGATTAATCTGAGAACCCACAAAAGGGAAACAACTCTTATTAGTCTGAAACGGTGCATCAGGCCCGCATCAATAAGTAATTGTGCACGAACCACGTTATCTCACTGACTGTAATGTGAGGGTAATCGAACCTCCTGGTAGGAACAAAAATGCTGTAAAAAATCCACTGCATAAAAGTTTACTAGCAAAGAGGAAGAAACTCTGAAGGAAAATTGAAAGAGAACACCAGAAGGGTAAAACGGTAGCAGATAAGTGTGGAAAGCGCTGGAAGACTCAACGTTGAAAGCTTAGTGTAGGTGTATGGCACCTGTAAAAAGGCCACTGTTCAATAAAGTCCTATGTAATTTATAATTACAAATGAAGTGAATAGGCTAGTGATAAAGTTTGCTGGTAACACGGAGTTATTCAGTTTTGCAAAGGGTTGCAAAAAAAATGTCACTTGTGAAACTAATGACTGGGTGCGAAATTGCAGAAAATTACTTGTGGATAAATGCTAGGTAATGTGCACAGAAAAAAATAACTAAGTCTACAGGCACAGTGGTACCCACTATTCTTGTTCAGGAAAGAGATACTGAAGTATTGTCAGACTCATTTTCATTGCCCTGAAAAATATTCGCTAACTGTTCAAACCTGGTCAAAAAAGTAGTCATATTAAAGATGAAAATGAAAATCCAGAAGAATTGCAGAAGATAAATACCTGGTGCATCTGTATCTTGAATACTGCATGTAATTCAGGTTTTCTTCATCTCTGGAAGGAAATAAGGTCCTTACAATGATCAAAGTTACGAATTCTTTATGTATGAGAATAGAGTAATTGTCCAGGGCTCTCCACCTAATGAGAAAGAGTATCATGATAAAAGTATTGTTAAAGAGGTGTATACATCATACTGCTCCCGAGGCAGAGGGGGATAGCATGCTGAAACCCATGAATGATACTAAATTAGTGAATAGGGAATAAATTTCTATGGTTTCTTACAACCGGAGAACCACAGGGGAAGATTTAAAACAGAAGGAACCATCTTTCTAAAAAATATGTAATGAAATTGCATATTCCTTTGACTTGCATTTGCAAAACTTGAAGTACAAGTGAGTCCAAGAAAGGATCCATGGGGGACAGATCCATCACTGGCTATTAGATAAAAGATCTGGCCAGTGCTCTCAGGCTGCCGACCTCAGGAGGTGAGGGTAGAGAGCATCACTATTCTTCCTTTCTTTCTTTCCCAAACATCTGGTGCTGACTGCTACCACAGCCCCACGCTGGAGGGATGCTTGTTCTGACCCAGTATGAGCTTCCTCTGCCCTGATATTGTTCTCACCACCTTCAAGCTTCTATATTTATTGTAATGTAGGACAAAGCTGATTTTCATTTAAAGTACCAGTCATTGTGACAAATGCACTTTCAAGCATCTGGACCCTTGTTTTGTAGTGTTTGGATGGTGGGAAGTCACCCTAAAATATGTTGAACAGCTGCTGAAAGATTGTTCTAGGAGTATAGCACTGAAAGACTCCAGGAGGACCTTATTGCGGTCATTCAGTGCTTGAAGGGGCTTGTAAAAAAAGATGGAGAGAGACTTTGTACCAGGAAGTGTAGTGACAGGACAGAGGCAATGCTTTTAAACTAAAAGAAAGTAGATTTATATTAGGTATTGAGAAGAAATTTTTCACCACTTGGATGGGGAGACACTGGAATATGTTGCCCAAGGAAGCTGTGGATGCCCCATCCCTGGAAGTGTTCAAGGCCAGGTTAGATGGGGCTTTGGCAACCCAATCTAGTAGACTCTGTCCCTGCCCAGGGCAGGGGGTTTGAACTAGATGGTATTTGAAGGTCCCTTCCAATTCAAACCATCCTATGATTTCATGAACTCTAGCCTTCAGTGCCATCTACTCAATAGTATGAGGGGAGTTGCAGGAGAAGCTGATTTGAACCATTTCCTCTGGAGGGGAGGGAAGCAGGCTCACGTCACTGCTGGGCTGCAAGCAGGCCCTCGGTGAGTCTTTGTGCCTCGTTGCCACCTAGCACGAGCCACTCCATCTCCAAGATGCCATCTTTCCTGCACTGTACAGATTGTTCGGTTTAAACCCAGTTTCAACATACAAGGAATTTAATGTCAAGGAAAAGAAATAAATTATTTTTTAGAAGCTACCTGCTTTAGGTGAATAGGGCTGCGTGGTGATCTCAGATCATGACTGGTTTGGTTTTGATTAAAAGCAATCCTGCAATAATTTGCATGATAATCTGTGATTTCAGTGTAGTGTGATGTTGCCCCATGCAGACCATGCAGATGCTCTGTTTCCTTGAGTTACGCATTTTTAAGTGGAATACATCACCCCACGCTCTTAAAATTATCCATCAAATTTATCTTGACAACACCGAAGTTTTGCTCAGCGTGAGATTTTATTAGCATGCTGTAATTTCTTAAATGCTACTTGATGCTCTTTTAATTAAAAAGGCCATAATGTTTCAATGTCAACATCTTGACGAGTGCTAGAAGACCTGAGCTTTTGGAACTGAATTCTGTTCATCTCAAACAAGTGAAACCTGCAGGCAGAGAAGCAGAATAACTAGATGTTAAAAGACCCCCTTTCTTCAAAGCTTGCCTTTTCATCCTCGCATTGCCGCTGAGGCTCTGAATGCATCATTCATTGCAGGGAGAGTGTTTTCCTATTTCAGTTGGATTGCATGCTGTTATTCTTTTAATTGTAAAGTGTCCCTTTTTCTGAGGCAAAATGGATCTGATGGTGAGTGGCTGCTCTGACAGACCCTGAAAGGCTACAGATACAGACCTTCTGCGAGCATTTTCTATACTTTCTAGAAAGAAATTTTTTTTTTCTTTTTCCTTGAAAGTTCTGTTATTTTTCTGTGGAAAACACCTCAACCGCTTAACCAAAAACTGGTTTATTATTGTAAGCTGAAATGGTTTGTGTAGAAATATCTGCCCAAACTGGCACATGCATTGTCACTGAAGAAAACATGAGGTTGGATAAATATCACTAATTCTACTGCTTTTTGTTTTCTGCATCTTTAATATATGCCCTTTCCTTCCCAGCAGTATACCAGGATTTTTTTCTATTCTTACTTCTAATCTAACCCTCATTTATGTAATTGAAACTTTGCTGACGTCCCTACTGTTCACCAAGACCTGGTCAACCTTGACATCTGTTGCAAATTACTGTAGAGCTGCACAGTCTGAGAGCTGTTCGGCAGATTCCTGCCAAATCCAGTTGCCCTTTTGGGGACAAAAATGAAATGAAATGAAAGTCAGATTAAAACTCAGTTCTGACTCAAGCAAAGCTGTACTACTTGAGTTTCGCCATCGTAGCGATCAAGGTTTGTGTTCACGTGTGTGTGCGTGCTGGTGGGCCTTATCAAGCAAGAGTTGGATTATCTAATTGTTTAGTTTTGTGATATATGCTTGCGAACAGAAGTAGACAAATGCTAATTGACTATGTTTTTCACCTACGTGTTGATAATTTAAACCTATCCCAGGCTGACAGCAACTTCATTTTTTCTGTTCCGTTACTGACATTTGTACATAAAGGAGGAAAAATGGGCAGGCAGTTTTAACCTTTTTGTACTGGACATCGTCAGCGGGATAACTAGCACAACTGCTGCAAGGACCATGTATGGCCTCAGTCTTTCAGAAATACTTTATTCAGGCTGCAGATGAGCATTAGATGAGAGTCAAAAGGGTCCAGGTGGCTTTGCCACTGATCAAGTGGTAGCCTTTCCTTGAAAAAGCAAGACTTGCATCATTTGTGGCCAATCTGAAAGATGTCACTTGTTCCAATGTTTCTAAATTCTGCTGTTCCTAAAATAAGTCAGTGTGTTATGAACTCTTTACAGTTAGAGATAGTACAATGTTAGAGATGGTAGAGATAGTACAATAACACATAGTACAATGGAAGATAAATGATGTCGTCCTGTGGTGCAAACCACCAGCTGCCAGTGTGTCAGAGCCAGTCCTTGTCCTTATACTCTGTATTCATTAGTGCCTTGAGGGATACTTATTCACTTTATCTATTCTGTTCCAGTGATTCACCATTTTTCAACGGAAGAGAGGCGCATGCGAGCAATAAAAGAAATGGCTCGCATCTTGAGAGTGGGAGGCCAGATAATGATATATGTGTGGGCAATGGAGCAAAAACGGAGAAGATTTGAAAAGCAAGATGTCTTTGTTCCCTGGAATCCTTCACCTCCTTCCTGCTCCTCGGGTGAGCCTTGCTCACGTGGAGTACAAAGGTCAATTCTTCACAAGGACAAAAAGCCGGCTTTGAACCAGCCCTGTCATAAGTTGGATGGGACATCAGAGGTACACAGGATGGCAAGGAGCTCATCTCACGGAGGGGACAAAAAAGCATCACACACGGTGTTAGAGACATCTCTGAGACGATCTCTGTTCTCAAGATCACTTGACTCGGTATTAGATGTGGCTGATCAGTGGCACCAAGAAGAGCTCATTAGATACTGCAATTACGGTGTTCAGCTGAATGAATTAAACAGAGAAAAAAAAGTTGGAAAAAACAGAGAGCATGGCTTTCTGAAACGTGCTTCTGACTTTTTTCTACATTGCAAACCGAGTTTTGAAAAGACAACAGCTTTTGAAGTGGCTGTTAAACCTGTGCTGCCCATGTCACACTGCTCGAAGGCTTTCAGAAGTTGCTATTCAGAATTAGGGCAAGCAACTATACAGCTCCCTGTGGCTGCAGAGAGCCTTCACAACTGCAGCGGAGTGTGTTTACCCGACCTGATTTCCCATCAGCAAGAATTAGCTGTCAGACAACAACTTAAAATAGACCATCACCCAAAAGAAGGAGCTTTTTGCCAACCTCAGAACAAAAGGCAAACGGGCTCTTCTCTGCAGAAGGCGGTCAATGAGTGCGCCCTGGCCACACAGAGTGGACAGCAGGCGGGTCCAGCTGGGACCTTGCTGAGGTACTACCATGTTTTTAAAGAAGGGGAGCTGGCTGAGCTGATAGAGCGTCATATTCCTGAGCTACATATTACTCATTCATACTTCGACCATGCCAATTGGTGCGTGATCGCAGAAAAGACTGAAGTGTGGAAGATCTAGGGGAAATTTCCTTACTGAAATGTACAAAGAATACTTAGGGGCTTTCTTCCTTTTGAAAGCTCAGCGCCTTTGAAAATCTTTCCTGAAGCTTTTTATAGCCTTGGGTTTGTTTTGGGGGAGAGGGAGACATATGAGGAGGAGACTGCTTTGAAACTCTCAGGTTCTGTGACTTTGTTTTCTTTGATTTGTTCTTAAAATACACCTCTATTGAATTATTTTTTCTAGAGTTATTATTCCAGACTGAGCACATTTTAGCACACTCATCCCCTTTCATAAACAGCTGCCAGCTGTGTTTTGTTACTTGAAAACAGGTAAAGGAAGGTGATTGCTGGATTATTTTTTACGTGTGAATTAAAAGTCTTTGTTATTCATTTATTACTATATAATCATTCATGTCAACTTTTTATTTTAAAATGTATTGTGCTCTGCCACTTGATGTAACATAATGCGGGAAGTAACTGAAAGATGTACTATTTTACTGTGGTTAACTTTGTCAGCCTGTATGATACTTCCAGTCATGTGAGACAGACAGTCTTTTACGAGAATTACTAGATGTATAGAACCCTCATGGCAGAAGCAGTAACTCATGACACTGTCATGGTCTAGAGTTTTTTTTTGCATTGCCTTCTAGCAAGCAAAGCCAAGAAAGCAAAGAGATATTTGCCTCCATAAATGCCAGTACACAACCCCACCAAAAAATTAGTTTTAAAAATTAGCTTGATGTTTATGCTTAAGGATACGTCCAGGTCTGGAGTCCTCGACATAGAAAGGACATCGAACTGTTGGAACAGGTCCAGCGCAGGGCCACCAAGATGATCAGAGGGATGGAGCACCTCTCCTGTGAGGACAGGCTGAGAGAGCTGGGGCTGTTCAGCCTGGAGAAGAGAAGGCTCTGGGGAGACCTGACAAGCAGCCTTCTAGTATCTGAAGGGAGCCTACAAGAGAGCTGGAGAGGGACTCTTTGTCAGGAAGTATAGTGACAGGACGAGGGGTAATGGTTTTAAATTGGAAGAGGAGAGATTTAGATTAGATCTTAGGAAGAACTTCTTTCCTGTGAGGGTGGTGAGGCACTGGAACAGGTTGCCCAGAGAAGCTGTTGATGCCCCATCCCTAGAAGTGTTTAAGGCCAGGCTGGATGGGGCTTTGAGCAACCTGCTCTAGTGGGAGGTGTCCCTGCCCATGGCAGGGGAACTGGAACTTGATGATCTTTAAGGTCCCTTCCAACTCTAACCATTCTATGATTCTATGATACAACATATAAATATGATGAACCAGCTTAAGGACTGATCTTTCTCCCTGTCAGCAAAACTAGGAGGAGTCAGGAGGGTTTAATAAACTCATTTAAATCTGGACTGTGAATGAGCATCAGACACGAAAGTGGTCCAGTGACCACTAGTCTACTGAGAAAATATTTATTAACATCAGCATGCAATACCAATACTCCTTCCTACAGATTCTCCTTTTGTAAAGAGAATCAGATTCATTATCCAGGTTTTATAGATAAAGAAACTGAGGTAAATAACTTTGCTTAAGGTTGCAATGTAGAGTAAATATTTGAAAGAAAATTAAACAGAAATCCCAAACAACAGGGCTGCTTTGCTGATGGTTATTTGCATGCTGGGAAGGTCTGTCTATAATTTTACTTCCTGCCTTTGTTTCTGTGGATCTGTGAATCAGCAAAGCAAGAGATCAAACTTATTTTCTGAGAAATAAGCCCCTGCATGTTCTTTATGTGTCTGTCAGTAGCAGGAGCACATTATGTTTTCCAGCGTAGCATGGAACTGTACAGTAATCTGAGTTTTTTAATGCAGCTTTAATTCAATTTGAGTGTAATATCTGTAATCACATTTCCTTTACTTCCTCCCATAGAGTTAACGTCAGCGGTATCATCATACATCTTGTATTTTCAGGCAGAAAAGCTAGAGGGACTAATAAGTCTTCTCCATCTCTAATGACTACCTCTGCAGAGCATTTTTTTTTCCCTAAAATGTTAGGCAAGTGCAGAAAATGTTGGGCAAGTGCAGAAAATAATTGTCAGCCATAAATGTTGCTGCCATTCAGCTCTGATGATACCATTCCTTTCATTCTGTACACTTTTTTCTACTGCCAGAAGGACTTGCCAGCATCTCCCTGTTCTACAGCAGCAGCAGCACATTGCAGCTCTGAGTCTCTCCATCACGTCTGCTCCTACTGCTCAACAGGCCGTTAACCCACACAGCGCACCAGAAAAAAATGCCTTTGATCATAGCTGCTGGTTCTTGCCCTCAAGAACTTTGGATGTTTAGTTTCCTGGAAACTAACACAAGTATTTTAACTGAACCTGACTGGTCTTCTTTGGAAGAGTTTAGGCTGCTCCAGCATTCCCTGAAGGGAAGGTGCTTGTCATCTCCAGTTCTTCCCTAGGGTGCAATGAGCCACCCCTAGATTTCTCCTAATGCTGATTCACCCCATCTGCCTGCTCCAGGTCAGATGTTCCCAAAGAAGATCCATGTTACAGGGACAGTACTAGCCTAACTCTAAGGAATTTTAATCTCTGGGCAACTGTCAGCTGCTCTAAAAGCAAACCTCCCCTTCAACAAGGAGTTAATGTCCGTGTTTTGAATGAAACAAACTGCAAAGACAAGTTTCTTGTGTAGCAAAGTGCTGCCTAAGGCGTGGGTTAGACCTGCTTCCACACAGGATGGCTTCCACTCACGATATTTGCCTCTGGAGGGGGCCGAGTGTTTCCTGGGATCAGAATAAATTCAGCTTCTTGCTATTGAAGCTGCCCCAGGACAGGGCCCTTGACTGTGAAAGGAAAGAAAGCAAAAACCTGGCTTTGGTTGGAAGGATCATGGATTAATACATCTTCACATTTATGCATGTCACAAATGTTATAAAGCCATAAGCTGTATTTGAAATTCTCATTTTGATCAGGATGCCAGTAGCAAAACCAGAGCTGAGTTATTCCCTCATTTCAACATCACAGTCTGCAGTTGTAATCCTCAGGGTGGGCGCTACCTTGCGCCAGGGGATGTAGCAGAGGAATGCTCTGCACTCCTGAGCAGTGCTTGGGCCTCATTTCTTTTCCTCTCATGCTCTTCGCTGCTCTGAGCTGGGTTTTAGAACAGAAAGGTACAATCTGTCTGGCTTGATGTAGGCATCTAGGCTGTAGAGCTAACTGCATGTGAGTCTAGATTTCTGCCCTTATATTGCCTGTGGAGTTAATGGCAAGAAATGATGAAGAGGTGAAACATGAAATACACCTTGAGGAACTGTTGGGGTTAGAAATCTCATGTTGATCACCTGCTCATCTCTTTCCATTGCTTGGGGAAGGAGCTTAGAGAGGAGCTCAGCCATAAAGACTGGTTCTTGTAAGGAGAGATTGATCCTACCTAGGAATCTTTTAAGTTCTGATGGTAGAAATAAGGAGCACAAACAATGCTAAATTCAGAATCCATCTTTTGGCCAAACAGCGCTGCCTGTGTATCCCTATTGTAGGAACCATGCAGGAAAAATCATTAAGCTGGGGGCAGGGGGTTGGGTGGGACGTGTAGAGACAAAAAGCAGCAGTCTAGCTCAGGTCTTTACAGCATCTGCCATTCTGAATTTACAGTATTTGAGGTCTCACCTGTCCCAGGCACACTTTCAGAAAAGCTTCCAACATCTGACACTATCTCTAATCTACCAACAATGATCATCTTTACAGTTACTTTTAGTAAAGACCATGTCTTCTCACTTTTCCTGATTTGCAGGTCACTAAAAGTCCCCCAAATCTCCATTTTCTCCACAAGCAGTTGCTGTGCTGTTCCTAATTTCCTTTCCGTGGAGTCCCACGTGGAGCTGGCCTGCTCACGTCAGTAGAGCTAAGACCCTGCGAGCGCAGCACTGTTTATCCTCCTTTGGCGTAAACAGGTTTGATGAGTGTGAGTCTATCATCGAAGATTTTTGCCCACTGGGTAAATGTCTTTCTTCTAATTGTCTGCTAATTGGCAAACAGCTAATCCCACTTATTATCAAAATTCTTTCTCCAGAGAAAACCCAGCCGAGAGTCTCATAAATCCTTTTCCCTCATCCTTTTTAATTTTAAAAATTGTTCTAAGTATCATTTGGTAGCTATCACCTAAGGAGGTGTTCTCTTTGAGTTAATCAGCTCCTGCAAGGTTATCTGTGATCTGTTTGAAAGTGCCTTAGCCAGCATCTTGCCTTCTGTCTTAATTAGTAATTACTGGACTAAAATTGTTACTTACCATAGGCGTTTTTACTGACCTCTCAAATTAAGATCACCCATGAAATTAAAAGTGGAAGAAGCCTATTGGGTCATTTATTCTATCCTCCAAAGTGCATTTATTATTCATGGTGTGTGGCAGGGAACCCAAGTGCAGGGTATGATTGAGAACACTGCAGTTAACTTGTCTTTGAAATGTAAATACAATTAATGAGTATACCTGTCTTCCCCCAGGATCTGTCCTTGTCTGCTTTGTCATTCTGACTTCTTGTTTGCTTGCTTTCTTCTCTATGATGGGAACCCTGATTTCCTTTCCTTCTCACTCAAGACTGAAAACAACAATTTGCAGAAGGATTCCAAGTGGTAGAAAGCACTGAAAATATTCTATGGATTTCTCAAAACATGCATTTTACTAGCGTGCCTTTCAGATCTCATTGTGACCAGGACTGTACTAAGTGTCACCTTCATAATCTGGCACAACAAATCATTTGACGTGAACATGCTATTGCAAGTTTAAAAAAAGAACACCAGCTTGCCATGAAAGCCTACACTGGCAACATTTAGCTGTAGCGAAACTGTGCCATTCACTGGCTGTCACAGACTTACAACTAAAAGCATCACATTAAATGAAGCAAAGTAAATTGTCCCAGGCAAAAGCAAGAAAAGATGTTTGGGGAAACACTGCATCAGCCAGAAGAGGGAGCAGGACCATAGGTCTCCATCTCTTAGTCTTCAATTGCCCCACACCCAAACTCTGCTCTTTATGACTGTATACGGTGGCTTGAAAAGAGGTTAAAAATACCCAAGAAAAATATTTTAACAGTAAGTCATGCCAGAGCTGGCATAAAGACTTTATGGGAACCTGAACGGAAAAGGCACTTTCTACAGAACCAGTCTGAAGACTAAAATGCAAGCTGCCTACCGATAAATCCCAGCAGCCATTTTACTTTTTTTCCCACCAGCACTTTCCCTTCATTCTCATAGTCAGGTGTCTCTACACAGCTTTGAAAATAAAATTGAAAATGTCTCCTGCTGCAGCCTGATGATCTACTTCTTGTTGGAGCACAACCTCTTCCAAGCACAGGAACTGTCCATTTCACATGCGGAAAGCTGAGTGGATGCAGCAGAATGCCGAGGCAGCTGAGTGGGAATCTCCGGACTGAGCTCAAATATGTAAAGGCAGATTCCAATTAGACATTTTCAGAAATTAGAAAATCAGGAAAAGATTTTCTTTGTGAGGGCAGTGAAACGGGCTGCCCAGAGGGGTGATGGATTTTGTGTCCTTGGAGATACTGAAACCTCAGCTGGTGCGTACTGAGCAACACAGTGTGGCTGGATCTGCTCAGAGAAGAGACTTGGGTAAGACAACCCCTGGAGGTCCCTTCCAATCTGCAACCCCTGGAGGTCCCTTCCAATCTGCAGCACCAGAGGTAGGAGGCAGACCTTGTCTTTCAAGAGAAATGTTCCCGAAGAACAAGTTATCCTGGGCAAGGCACACCAGCGCCAGCCAAAGAGGCTGGAATGGGAACAAGTACATGCTGGGGCCTCGGGGCAGAAAGGGGCAATTCTAGTGCCAGACTGGCAGAAAAGGAGATGTAAGGAAGTTTAAGAGTGGGAAGATTTAAGATTGGTCAGAGGATTACCCATCCCTGGAAGTGTTCAAGGCCAGGCTGGATGGGGCTTTGAGCAGCCTGCTCTAGTGGGAGGTGTCCCTGCCCACGGCAGGGAGGTTGTAACTTGACGATCTTAAAGATCCCTTCCAAGTCTAACCATTCTATGATTCTGTGATTACAGCTACTGAATTTGGGGTGTCTTCATGGAAAAGAAGCTCTGGGACACTAGGGATAGAAGACAGCTGCTCTGGGTTGGGAAGCAGTGACTGTGCTGAGCATTGGTGGGTGTAAAGCAGGGTTGTTTGAGGGACACAACAGCCTGGAACTTCAGGGAGGAGGAGAAGTAATAGGGCTACCTGAAGGTCCCATGCTTTGGAGCAGGGAATCATGCAAAAACTGCCTTTTCTTTTCTTCTTCTAGGGCATATGGTAGCCATAGACATATCCCAGACACCTCTTTTGAGTGCCTTCTCACCAGCAACCAAACCAGGCTCTTTTGCTTGCTCTCCTTCTAGCCCATGAACCATGGTTGCAGTGGATCACAACAATGAAAAGGGTTGAGTTGTCCCCTCCTGAGACCTGTCAACCCCATGGGCTGGTGGGGAGGGCAGGTGGGCAAACTGGATTTGAGTAGTAGGCTGTAACTACTTCACTGAATATTTATTTTCAGAAATTAGAGTCAATTTGCCCTTTTATTGCTATTTTAAGAAACTGCAGTGTTCCCATTTCCCTCAAATGCATCTGTGCAGACTGCTGATTCAGCACAGGGGCTTCAAAGGAACCATTGGGTGGAAAAGGCAGGGACCTCATCCAGCAGATCAGCCACAGATGCACAGTGGAAGTTACTACCGTCATGGAGGAGGCAGAATTTTAACAGCTATTTTTAACCTGTAACTTTCCTCCTAGACACACTGCTAGGTAACAGTAAATTGCACATATAAGTAATATTAAAATAAATCTATTAATTGGAAACAAAATGAATCACCCTCATTTAAATCTCTTTAGATGGAACAAGTGCAGAATCCAGCTCTCCCACTCCTGGCTGAGTGCTCCAGCCTTTGCCAAAGCATGAGCCTTGCTCACCTCCTACAAGGAGTATTTGTAGTTCCCTGCCTAGGGAGATGGTTCCCAGGCAGAGAGACATCTCCCTCACAGCTGTCCTTCCAAGTGTCTAAAGCTCCCCCTGCCTTGTTTTTGTGCTTTCTGGTAGCTGACCTCCTCCACCTGTCCCCAGCCGCTCTTTAACCAGCTCCTGCTGTTTCCACCCACCTTTCCTTAGAAATCAGTTTCAGGTATTTCAGGTTCCTTTGCAAGCCAGGTGAGCAGGGGACCTAAGAGGAGGAGAAATCTCAAAGGGCAGCACAGACATGGTTCAAAGGGACACTGGGCAGAAGATGGCATGAACAAAATTAAGCTGAAATACCTAAACTCTAGCAGTTATCATGGCATGAAATTACTTTGGGAATAACACTGAGAAGTCTGTGTAGAAAAATAATATGAACTGACTAACTTCTGGGAGATGGTCCCTGAGAAAGAGTTCAAAGTAACTGCAGGACTTCCATGGAACTAAGAAACTGTAATTTTGATTTAGAGCTGAAAGTCACTTAAAGGGCTATCAGGGACATGTTCCTGATAAAGTACCTCGTTGTATCAAAGGCAAAGGTTTCCCTTGACATGACAAAACAGACATTCCTCCAAGCTGCAGGTGCTCCCGCCCTGTGGAGCCACCCACACACATCGCTACTGGGCCACTAGTGATTCTGATGGAGCGCTCTGGCACAGCAGTGAGGCAGCCACCAGCACTGTGTCACTGCAGGGAAGATGAGGACAGCAACTGTAGCTGTTGCCCAGCATTTCAGATGACATCTCATAGCATCTTGTTTTTAAGACAGGATCCATAATGAAAGACCAACACCTATCCATGTCCACAGAGAGGGCTGACGAGCCCAGAAAGCCAACCGTACAGCCCACAAAGCCAACAGTATTGTGGGCTGAATCAAAAGAAGCGTGACCAGCAGGTCATAGGAGGTGATTCTCCCCCTCTACTCTGTGCTCATGAGACCCCACCTGGAGTGCTGTGTCCAGGTCTGGAGTCCTCAACATAGAAAGGACATGGATCTGTTGGAACGGGTNCCAAGAAGGTGCCAAGACAGAGGTGGTGATGGGTGCCCCAGCACCTCTGCTAGGAGAAATGCAGATGGACTGATGATGTCACTGGTGAAGGTATATGCTTGTATTGTCTTATGTCTCCTATTTAAGAGATGCCAAACACATCCCCACTGAAATACCACCTAACACTCAAATGATTGGGACAATATTTAAGAGCTTCAAGATTGTTGAAACAGGGTATATGATTTCTTCCAGAAGTTCAGCACACACACTGTACACAACTATAGAAAAAAAAGCTATGATAGGAATGTTTAACTGCTAATAGGCTCATTTTTCAGACAAGAAAACCATTCACTGCTTAAAAAAAAAAAAGGAAAAAAATTATAGTACCGGGTTAAGCCCCAATTGCCCTAGTTAATTTGGACAGAAAATAATTTTAATTTTGCTGATGGACAATATTCCGATTCAGCTCCTCAGTGTATTGAAATTAACGGCAAACTCTTTTAATCCTGGTCATTTTGTGACGTGCAGCTGGTTCCTGACATGGACCTTGCCTGATGTACTATTAACCAGCTGCAGGGCACGTTTGACAATAGGAGTTAATTTCTTTTGTGTGCTTACGTATTTATATTCCTTACCCTCCTTATGGACCATAAAGACCCAGAGTCATATCTTGGCCTTCAAGAACTAGCAGCACATTTCACTGTCACGTTAAGAAAAGTTTTGTGTAGCAGCCCACAACTCTGGGGTTCGGTCTGGGTCACTGATTGAAATCCAATGCAACAAATTAATACAGCGCTAATTGTTAGCGCAGGCAGAAAATGTTAAGCAAGAGGGATGAAAGGCTGCTCAGGCATAGCAGAGCCCTTTCCAACAAGACAAATTACAGCTATTACTTTATATCAATGAACTGTAATAATCTTGAATTCCCTGCACTGGAAGGAAAAATTGTGATAATGAACTCTTCTCTTATCTACCTTACCTTCTAGCCTGCGATAATCAGGGCACTGCTTTGGCAGAGAAAGGGGCATTCCTCATGTCAGCTTTGCTCAGATGAATTTATTTAACAAAATACATTTTAAAAATCATCTTTTCATCAGGTTTATGAGAATTAACGCTCAAGTAGAGTTGTTTACCGTGGATGTCTAAAAATAACATGATTTTAAAAATAATATCCCTCGCAGGGGTTAACCCTTGGACTTCAGAAACGAGGAATAAAGCCTGAACGCACGACCCACCCTTTGCACCGCTGATCTTTGTGGAGCAGAGAAAGTTTTAAATGAAGTGAGTGGTTGCTGTCTTTAGTTTCTTGATCTTTTTTTTTTCTTTTTCTTTTTGTAAATTGGTTTCACCTCTGGCTCTCTGTTCTCTGCTAGCATGAAGCTGACTTCTCTGCAACCTCCTGGAGTTACTCGGTGTGTAGGTCTCATCTGGGTGGGAGCAGCTTGGTGTCTTCATTTGGAAGTCGGGGGCAGCGAGGCGGGACGAAAGGCAGGGTAACCCTCTGAGCGTGCCATTCAGAGGCGATTCTAAGCAGGTCTCAAAAGATGAAATCAGCTGAAGGGATAGATCACCTAGAGGTTGGTCCTGGGCTGCTCAGTGTTTAAAAGCCTGTCTGCGCTGCCTCTCCCACTCGCTCTGTGCCATGACTGTGTGTGTGACAGCCGTGCCCACGCCCAGACAACCTTCCTTACCAGGCTAAAGTTCTGCTTTTCTGGTGAAAGGGTTACATGGCAGTCTCAGGAGAGTTAAAAAATGGCAGAAAAATCCTTTTTGTTTCTGAAGACCAACTGTTCATACTTTCTGATCAGACCCATTTGACAGTGGGATGGGAGTTACTGGTCTCTGCTTCCTCCGGCACAGCCCAGGACCTCAGTTCTGCACCACGGTGCCTCTAACGCTACCCAAAAGGGAAGGGAAGCAGCCTCCAAGGTGGTCAGCCTCTAATACGTTCCCAAAAAGCACAATGCTTACTGATCATAGAATGGTCAGAGTTGGAAGGGACCTTAAAGATCATCAAGTTCCAGTTCCCCTGCCATGGGCAGGGACACCTCCCACTAGAGCAGGTTGCTCAAAGCCCCATCCAGCCTGGCCTTCAACACCGCCAGGGATGGGGGGGCCGGAACTTCTCAGGGCAACCTGTTCCAGTGCCTCACCACTCCCACAGGAAAGAATTTCTTCCTAATATCTAATCTAAATCTCCCCTCTTCCAATTTAAAACCATTACCCCTTGTCCTATCACTACACTTCCTGACAGAGTCCCTCTCCAGCTCTCCTGTAGGCTCCCTTCAAGTTATTATCATAGAATCTCCTAAGTTGGAAGAGACCTCTAAGGATCATCGAGTCCCATCCCTGCTCCTCACAGGGCTGCCTAGAACTAAACCATATGACTAAGAGCATTGTCCAGATGCTCCTCAAACTCCAACAGGCTCAGTGCTGTGACCACTTCCCTAGGGAGAAGTGGTCACTTCGTATTTATCAGTACTAATGCAGAATCACCTTAAAATGTACTGTAGGAAGGGAAAATGTGTGCAGACACTTATGAGGCACTGGGCCCATGGGTTTAAATTTGTGTATGACTAGAAGACAGAGGCAGAAGTCAGATCAGGAGGGTGAAACACTGGCTTTGGGGAGCAACGACAGCCCTTTCCTCTCTCAGCAATCCCTGGTCATTGTCCCATTTTTCCATCCTTGTCTACTCTTAATTCATCCCAGGTAAACAGTGATAAAAACAAAACTCCAAGAAGTTTCAGGTACAGGTTGATTTTTGTTGGGGTTTCAGACACCTAGACAAAGGTGCTGAGATCTTCTGGAACAGCAAACTGCTCCTCAGCCTCCTCTCACAAACCCACAGTTCAGCTCCCACCTCTCCACAACAATATTTTCTGTGCTTTTCAACTGTGTTTCACAAATCCCTACATCTATTCCTCTGCTGTCACGTTATTTTTTGGCACTGTTGGTTTTGTTTGGGTTTTTTTGGGGGGATGGGGGAGGTGGAAGTGTTTTATCTTTAGATTCACAGCACGCTGTACTTGTAGTAGGCAAATGGTAAAGTTTGTTCAGCTTTTAAAAAAGAATAGATAAGACTAAGCTCCTGAAAGAGAGGGCAATTTGTGCATGCAGTAATTATGCCCCCTCCACCATTCCCGTGCTCTTCTTTGTAATGGATTTCACTACTCGTTTCCACTATCAGAGACTAATTTAATGATTTTCCAGGATCTCTGACAGTCAAGACACTCACACTCTGACAAGCTACCAGGGCTGTGGATTTAGGTGACAAGAGCAGATGGAATAACACACACACAAAAAAAATCCATCTTCTAGACTTCCTCAGTTTTAAAGAGACCAGTTGAGCATGAGACAGGCGAGCACTGTCATACTGCCACTGAGTCTGAGGCAAGCTGTGCATTAACACCACACATGGGGTGGCCAAGTTCTGAAAAAGGCTGTGACACTGCTTTTTTAAGGATTAATGCTGCCCTTTGTACATTTTAAAGGGGGCAACAGAGTTAGTAGTAGCTACTGAGACTCTTTCTTTATCAGTTACCAGAGGGAGAGATCTAGCTTCCAAAATACCACCATTAGATGTAACTGGCTCCAACACAAAAATGTCCAATTACTAATCCCT